>JAMPIV010017683.1:0-104142 GCA_024509875.1 Oreohelix idahoensis | reverse complement strand
AATGTGCCACACGTATGATAAGACTGTAGAAGTTATACAGATAGATTAGAGTGACAAGTAAAACTCCTAAGGAAAATCGGAGTGCTATGTGAGGATGTGAAAGTACTTTGCATAAAGTTGATCAGGAGTTTTGAGGCAGATTGGGCAAAATGAAATAGAGCTTGAGGAAGCTAAATAAGTACTTTGAGATGAGATAAGCACAAAGGGGATTAAATGCTTACATACTTTTGAGATACAGAATGTATACTTGAGGTAATTATGATATGACTGCAAGTGTGCTCTATATGAAGAATTACCTGCATCTTTGAAATATATTTATATTACCTGTAAATAAATAAGATTTTGTAAGAGAACAAACAAATGCTTGAGTTGATCCATGAAGGATTGTTGTTGAATGCCTGATCATCAATCACTATAATAAAATCACTGTACGATCATTTGCGGAATAACAACAAAGAAAGGTACGAACGAGCCTAGGGTTGAAAGTAAGAAGGAAAGTAGTTCATCCAAGAATTGTCAACTCTGGCGGAGAGGGCCAGTACCAAACACTACTAACTTAAAACTTGAAAGATATACAAGGAGACTGGTGTGAGTCACACAACTAGGCCTGCCATCTGCCACCTAGTAAAAGACTCAGGCACGGTTACATCTATTGAATTGGCGCCGTGACCAGCCTTTCTTGAGTGACATGGCTACATTACAGGGAGATATAGAGTACCAACAACAACAGCAACAACAACAACAACATAAACAACAACGCCGCCACTGGAATAGTCTTTATAAAAGAGCTTTCCGTATTGCTGTCAGAAATTTTCTGAATATAATCAAACAAAGAAAGACATGGGCAGTACAAAATGTTACAACAAGTGACCAGCAAACTTGCTTAATAACGACAGAAGATGGAATGAGGGTACAAATCAGAACAATACAACAACGCATAAAACCACTTAACATACATCACCAGGTTGGGTTTGTAAAATCAAGTGACACGCGATGGGTCCCCATGATTAGTAGTCAACCAAGGCCAGACTTACAAGTGAAGAAAAACAAAGATCAGTTGTGTTGTGACACAAACAAACGTTGACAGGTCAGGTCAGGTCAATGACCCAGAACTACAAGTGAAGAAAACAACTATGATCAGTGTTACAACACAAATAGATGTTGACCTTAACACCGCTATAATAAACACTAGCAAGCCAGAACCAGTACACTTCAACACATCTGATGTACACGTTGAGCAGAGAAGAGATCCTGAAATTCCCAAAATCATCAAACAAATAGAAACGAAACCTACATCATGTAAACAGTTTATAATCTTGCCACATGATCAAATACTATATCATATTGATGAGAAACAAGAAGGGAGACTAATGAAAGTAATTCCACAGTCAGTAATACCTCAATTACTAGAGCTGTTCCATGACAATAATGGACATGTTGGAAGAGATAAAACCACTAACATTATCAAGAAAAGATACTAATGGATGTCAATGTACAAGGACATAGTTGAATATGTTAGTACTTGCAAAATATGCAGAATGAGAAACATGAGACCAACTAAAGTTGCCTTACAAGAAATGAAACCATCTCATTTCCCTATGGAAGTTATAAGTATGGACATTTCTGGTCCATATCCTGTTACGCAGTCTGGAAATGCATACCTCTTACACATTGTCGATCAATATTCGGTATGGCCTGAACGTTATCCTCTCAAGAACATAACGTCAGCGACAGTGACAGAGTTTCTTCTACAAGAATTTGTACCAAGACATGGTTGTCCTAAGAGAATAATCACAGATAACGGGAAACAATTTGTCGGTAATCCTTTTAAGAAGACACTCCAGACTCTGCATATTCACATACAGTTTCTATAGACCGCAGGCAAATGGAAGAAATGAGAGAATGCATGCTACATTGCATGATATCCTTTCTAAATATATACAAGGAAATGCACAATATTGGGATATATATATATATATATATATATATATATATATATATATATATATATATATATATATATATCTATATATATATATATATATATATATATATATATATATATATATATATATATAAATCAAGCTCTGGAAGCGATAAGAGTAAATATAAACGAAACGACAGGACTGTCTCCGCTCTACATGCTATATGAACGTGAACCTACCTTCCCATTAGACAATCTCCTGCAACCCCACAGGAAGTATCAAGGTGAGGATCCCATTGAAGTTATACTACAAGAAAAGTATAGAGCACACCAGATAGCTAATCGGAACTCCCAGAAAGCTTTTAAGAAATGGCAGAAGCAGCATGATAAAAGAGCTCAATTAGAACAATTTTAGGTTGGTGATAAAGTTTATTACAAGAAGAACGTTCGAGATAATAAATTTGATGCACGATGGCTTGACGGATATAAAGTGTTGGAACAGACAACACCTATAAATTATATATTATGGAATGAAGAAAAGAACATAGTCACCAAAGCACACGCAGCACAGATAAAGAAAGATAATCATCGCCCCACAGCACCGCCAGCTTTACAGAGTAGCAGACCAGTACGAAAAGCCACGTTGAGTTACTATGATTTTACAGACTCGTCAAGCACTTCACATAGTGAAAACGACACAGATGGTGAGCAGAACACTAACGAAGAACAACGTAATACTCTAGATCAGCTGCAAGATACTATACATCGCCTGACTCGCTGCAGAGAAAACTCAGAAGACGAAGATGATATTCCACCAGCAGAACTAAGAGATAGATTGATATACAGAGATAATCGTCTACACGAGAGGGAGAGTAGTACACCACTATCGGTACATGATGAAGAGCCCCATACATCCATAACAAGTCAAACATACTATGGCAGTCAGAGATTACCACCGTCAGCTTCCAGTCAACACCAGCCTACACATTCCAGTTGGGACAGCGAAGACGAGAAGCCTTTGCAACCAGCAACGAGAAACAACATAACCCCCCATAGTAGGAGCCTTACAGAAGAACATACGAGTCGACAGTTACCACTGTCAGCTACCAGTCAACACCAGCCTACACATTCCAGTTGGGACAGCGAAGACGAGAAGCCTTTGCAACCAGCAACGAGAATCAACATAACCCCCCATAGTAGGGGCCTTACGGAAGAACATACGAGTCGACAGTTACCACCGTCAACTTCAAGTCAACACCAGCCTATACACTCTAGCTGGGACAGTGATGATGAGAGACCTTTACAAGCAACGAGAAGCAACACAACACATCATAGTCGGAGCCCTCCAGCAGAACATATAAGCAGTAACACGAATATCATTGATACACCTGTGGTACCTGTTGAATCAGATCTTGACATAACGGAACGAGAAGAAAATGACATCGATTGCATGGATGTCACTACCAACACCGAGATACGTATAGCTACCAAGCGCCCTTACCAACCTTCGTCACCAGATACACCACCAAGAGCGAAGTTGTTACGCCTACTCAAGAACATGTACGAGCTAGATTAAAAAAAATAATCGTCAAGTACACAAACCGTCTCTAGGATTACAACAACATACAAATATTCGTTCGCCGCCTTTCTCCTGCAGAGCGATTATAAATACGACAGAGCAGTCAATACCAACTTCGTCACAGTACGACAGTCGCCTCTACGGTAGAGAAATTACACTGTTGGAACTTGCAAAACATATCTCCAACTTAGTGTAATCGTCGTAAAGTACTCACCCAGCTATAGTACTAATTCGCAGCATTCACTCAGCAATGGTGCTTAAGAGGTATAGCATAGTACCCAACGTTAAGTTAATTAATTAAGTTTCTCTGTGGTTAATTTAGTGAATATTGATATTCCGGAGCACACTTAGACACTCACATTACTCACTAACCTTTTTAAAGAGAGAGTGTGGAACTTTGAAAGAGAAAGATACAGAAAATAAACATATTACATATAATCTCATGAGTGTGACAAAGTAGATTAAATAAATATAATCTCATGAGTGTGACAAAGTAGATTAAATACATATAACCTTATGAGTGTGATAAAGTAGAATAACTACATAGAATCTCATGAAGGCTTACAGTGTTCTTCCCAAGGTACAAGATTCAGCACACCAGAGGATCAAGACTGATAATTATTGATATATATAAATCGCATTAGATGTATGATGATGATGCATCAATTTCAGGTATATACTTTTCAGGGACCAGACAAAGAGGAAAATGAAAAAAAAAGAGAAGAAGAGATGTGATACAGACTCCGTCAAGTTATAGTAGAGTAAGAAACTCTCTTTGCACTGATGATGAGCGTCCCCACTTGCCATTGTAATGCTTATATAGCGACACTAGGGATACGACATGGTTGCAGTATTGATGCTGTAGGTACTGCTTACTTGAGAAATGATGGTAATGACACTTATATAATCAGGTCTACATTAATTTTAGACAATGATGTTGGATATTTTGCTAGGTCTGATATACATGGGTATAACATATAGCTTCAGACAGAGTTGACGATTTGACTGGTGCATCCAAGGCTAGAATCAGCCGAGCACATCAAACTCTGACTTATAGACACATATCTTTCACTATCACCCCAGGACAGGTACTAGTGCATGCATATAGCTTCAGACAGAGTTGATGATTTGACTGGTGCATCCAAGGCTAGAATCTGACTCTGACTTATTGACATGTCTTTCACTATCGCATTGTGACATTTGTTTATGCATATTTTTGCTCTACTACTTAGGTTAATTCTGCTTATCTGTCCGATATAGTGTATCAACGACATTAACGGCGGATATTTTAAGACATAAAAAGGTACTGACAAACTCTGTGTCCAGAGGCAGTTACCATGTCGAAAACATGTATATACCTAAATATAGAGTTATGTTTGATTTTTGTTGTTGTATTGGATGAGGTTGACTATTGATAATATACCTCAAACTAAGTTTTGGCAATTGTAATGAGATAAGGTTACACTAGGCATCCTAAATTTTTCCTTGAGATTTGTTTTAGATATTAAGATTTAGACTTTGAGAATGTATATATACAGGAGCAGAGATGGTGGTATGCTAAAGGTAGATGGAATTGGTAGTTGATAAAACACAAATGTCTCCCTACGGGATACATTTGTATGGCCCCGGGTTGTATGTCACCGTTGGGTTTGCTCAAAGCATTATTTGTGCTTCAAGCAAGGTTTATATGAACGGTGATTTGGTTTTAGTCAAGTAAAAGAGTGTAGAAA
The DNA here is from genome assembly GCA_024509875.1 of Oreohelix idahoensis. NCBI lineage: Eukaryota > Metazoa > Mollusca > Gastropoda > Stylommatophora > Oreohelicidae > Oreohelix > Oreohelix idahoensis. Next base: position 98,909 of record JAMPIV010017683.1, on the reverse strand, counting down.
AATGGTTTAGGAAATATGAATGGATTTGGATACAGACTATTTGTCTTAGTTGAAGGGAGATAAAATGAGTGAATGGATGCTTTGAGAAAAGGGAGGAAACTCCGCATATTACGGTTGGTGGATAAAAGTCTTGAATTAGGGTTAAGCAGATTTAATCGGTTCTCAATTGTGGTTGAGAAAATTAGCATGTAACGATTTTGTAGTAAGGTTTAAAGAAGAGAATATGGTGTTCAGTTAAAACGTCAAAGGGAGATAACGTAGAATTCAGTCGCTTGTAGGTTTTAGTGAGTTGAGGAAAAAATACACACGGGAATAGAGTGAGAGAAGTCTAAAAATAACAGACGATAGTTCACTGAATTCGCTTACGTTGTAAAAGCGTGAGCAATTTTTTCCAGTGAGTGGAAATAAGGCCGACCAATGGTTTTAGCTGGTAAACAGGGGACGATTGGCTGTTGGCATTTTAGAGGAGGGGGGGGGGGGGTGGGGGGGTGGAGAAAAAAATACAATGGTTTTAGCTGGTAAACAGGGACAGATCAGCTGAGCATTGACTAGAAGTCAAGGGGAGAACAGTTTACGGCTCGCAAGTGTGCGGTCGTGTATTTCTGAAGATGAAGAAACAAGAATGTTGTGCGGTTGCCACAAGTTTGATAAGATCTGTAGAAGTTATCACAGATAGATTAGAAGTGACAAAGTAAACTCATAAGGTATATAGATAAGTTAGAAGATGCTAGTCCTAGGAAATTCGGAGGATGTGATAAAGATTAGACAGAACAGTATAAGTTTCATAGTCAGAGAAAAATGCTACTTAAGAGAATTTGTTTTATAATGTCACTAATGAGTGTATTCACAGGAGAGATTCAGGAAATCACCTGTAAGTATTGACCTTTTATGAATTATTATGCACTTTGATGAACATTTTCCTGACTCGCAGCAGAGAAATCACAAGACGATATGTTAGAAAAATGAGTAAATGAAATGGTACTGGGCGAGAAGTTTAAAGAAGAGAAGCAATTGAATGCCCAGGATGTACCAGAGGAATAGAAATACAAAGTACTTTGCATAAAGTTGATCAGGAGTTTTGAGGCAGATTGGGCAAAATGAAATAGAGCTTGAGGAAGCTAAATAAATATATTTATATTACCTGTAAATAAATAAGATTTTGTAAGAGAACAAACAAATGCTTGAGTTGATCCATGAAGGATTGTTGTTGAATGCCTGATCATCAATCACTATAATAAAATAACTGTACGATCATTCACGGAATAACATCAAAGAAGGGTACGAACGAGCCAAGGGTTGAAAGTAAGAAGGAAAGTAGTTCACCCAAGAATTGTCAACTCTGGCGGAGAGGGCCAGTACCAAACACTACTAACATAAAACTTGGAAGATATACAAGGAGACTGGTGTGAGTCACACAACTAGGCCTGCCATCTGCCACCTAGTAAAAGACTCAGGCACGGTTACACAAGCTGCATAGTGTCAATCATAAAAAGCCTCTATGCCAACTTTACGTGTAGTGTTGGGCAGAGCAACCTAACCTTTGAGGTGAAGACAGGAGTACGACAGGGATGCCCCTTATCAACCACTCTATTTTTAACAGTCATAGATTGGGTGATTTATTTTCAAACTTGTGGTCTCCCTTGGTACTCAGTACTAGAATTATGGTTTTTTTTAGGTTGCAGTTTTAGAGAATTCTTTGTGAACTGTCTCGTAATGTTTTTAAAAAGTAAGCCCTGAAAAAGTTATAGCTTCTATCAGCTTGCGTGAAGAATCCACGAAAAACGTTTTGATACTCGGTCCTGAAAAGGACTAACAGTACATATTGCCAGCATGATGATGTCCTAAAAAGGCTTGTCTTGAAAAGGATTGCGCAGGTGCGCCAATGCTGCCCGTGCGTGTATTGTTGTTAGGTTATATTTCATTTAGCTAGGCTGATTAGCGTACTGCATGGCGATACAACAACCTATTGATCTATGTCAAATCATAACATATTTTTAAATATTACATCAATTTTAAGATAATTCTAAGATACTTAACAGTAAAATATGATAAACGATCTACACATGTAAAAATAGCCCTTCAGACACGACTTTACTTGGAAAACAATATTGCTTGTAGCTTAGAAAAAGTTCAAGTCAGATCGTTGCCTGTATCAGATGTATGTACCCTTTTTTGAGCGGAGTGCAAGAGAGATTTGTATACACTTCTTCTTCCTCGTTCGTCCTGAAAAGGGCGTTGGTTACGTTGTGTCCATTAACAGCAAAGCTGCGATATTTGCGCCTTTCGGCGGACACATCCGACTTCAGCACGGCATTTTTTTGGGACCGGCTTTGCCTTCCCACTTCGATCCCTACTCTCTCAGCCAGACTGCAGTGATGCAGCCTGTCTCCAGGACCACCACTTGGAGGTGGAGTAGGGTCTTGGTCAGCTCTGGTTCGCTGACCCTGACGCAAGCAGTCAAGCTATGAGTCGCTGACTGCATCCATCTCTCTTCTGAGTCAGTCTGACTTTGTCTTCTTCTTCCTCGTTCGTCCTGAAAAGGACGTTGGTTGCGTTGTGTCTGTTTACGCCGGAGCTGTGATATCTGCACCTTTCGGTCGACACATCCGACTTCTGCACGACATTTTTTGGGACCGGGTTTGCCTTCCCTCTGCGATCCCTACTCTCTCAGCCAGACTGCAGTGATGCAGCCTGTTTTCAGGACCACCACGTGGAGGTGGAGTAGGGTCTTGGTCAGCTCTGGTTCGCTGACCCTGATGCAAGCAGTCAAGCTATGGGTCGCTGACTGCATTCTCTACTGCTGCATCTTTGGGTCCCTGACTATGTCTGAGCCTGTAATATGCTTGGTTGCCGGACAAATCATCCTAGCATAATGAGCTTGCCTGAGCATGCGATTTGATTGGTTCCTGGACAATTCATCCTCGCATAATTAGTCAACCAACTGTTTTAATTGATAATGATTTTCTACCAATAGCTGTGATGTAAAGCAAGGTGTCACCTTGATTTACTTTTCACGGTGGAAATATCAGTTTTTAAATTTTACGGTGAAATAGCATCTAGTTTGGCCGGTTTCATTACACCATGAATCCAAATCTTCCACTGCCAGGAGCGTAAAGCATGGGAAGATCGGGCTCTATTCTCGTGAGATGACCTAGCCACTGTTCAAATAAATACACATACGCGGAATACTAAATCAAAGAAGAAATGAACAACCCAGAAATATTAAGCACTGAATAAGGAAGATCAATATCAAACAGGATAAAGAATACAGTTGGATTTAGAGGTTTAACTATGGACTCACGAGACAGGGTTTAAGATTGTGTGGATGATCTTCTCGCATAAAGTAATTCATGTTAATAATCCTATTGCCGGCTAAAATAACTAACAAAGAATGTCTTATATGACCTAATGAACAAAGAAAAATAATAAATATAAAGGGAAGACAGATTTTTATTGCAGATGTGATTACTAGAAAACATAGTAAAAGGAGGTAAAGGATCCCGTTACACGCCCATAGAGGCATATTGAGAATAATGTGTCTGGCCCATATTCTCTCGACCTTCGGCACACTAGGGGTGATGTGGTCAGCATCACGCCGGAGAAAACATAGTGACCACATGAAAAATCAAAGGAAAGAAGTAGGAAGACCAAGAGAGATAATAATGGATGGATATTATTACCTGGGAAGAGAATGAAACTAATCATCATCATCACCACCCGTTAGCTCCTCTAGGAGACTAGGCCTTCAACAAACGTATGCCAAGTCTTGCTGTCTTTAGTTGACTTGTCCACATTCTTTTTACTGAATGTTGTTGTTGTTGTTGTGTTGCTTACAATTTCTACAGGAAGGGTCGTCGACGCTATGCCTAGCCCTCGTTAGTCACCTCTTACGATCTGTGTAATAGATTACAGTGCTCTAATTCTAATAGAATGCAAAAAACAAAATTAAAAACATCGGAATCTGTGGAGGGATATAATCCCATTCGCCTCAAAACACGGTACCTGCTTGACTTGACTCTCATGGACGGAGCAGAAACTTTAACATTCTAGAATCATCATTATGTGTCACGCAGAAAGGTTTTTATGATTGATTCCACCGACAAATGACTTGACTCTCATGGACGGAGCAAAAACTTTCACATTCAAGAATCATCATTATATGTCACGCGGAAAAGCTTTTATGATTGATTCCACCGCCAAATGACTCTCATGGACGGAGCAGAAACTTTAACATTCAACTTCTTCTTCTTTGATCCTTAGCCGCCGACCGTGAAAGCAGTCAGTGGCCATCACGCCTAGTGGCGTCTTGTAGGGCAACAACAAATTGATTCCACTTTGCTCGGTCGGTGGCCATCCTTCGTACAGTGCCCCAACTCTGGTTCATTCTTTGCATCTCAGCCTCCACAGTCCTCCGCCAGATTGTTTTTGGTCGGCCTCTCTTTCGTTTTCCTTCAGCATACAAATGACTTGACTCTCGTGGACGGAGCAGTAACTTTAACATTCTAGAATCATCATGATATGTGACGTGGAAAAGTTTGTATGATTGATTCCACCGACAAATGACTTGAGCATATTGGTCATCATTTTCCTTCGCGCTCTATATGAAGCATGGAGCCACCACTACAGCGTGTCCCTTGCAGGAAGCCTGTATCAAGCATTCCTATGCTCCTGCAGCACTGGTTTCTGTGGCAATGTGTTTTATACGACGAGGTTGCAAGACTCATGAACAACCTCATATTTGTAGCCTAGTACGACATGCTTGAGTGTGAAGTAGTCCTATTCTTTCTTTGTCTCATCACAGACACCCTGTAACATTCACGTGACTTGCAACATATTGCAACATTCATAAACAGAATAAGTTGTACTTTACGAGACTTGCAACATATTGCAACATTCATAAACAGAATAAGTTGTACTTTACGAGGCTTGCAACATATTGCAACATTCATAAACAGAATAAGTTGTACTTTACGAGACTTGCAACATATTGCAACATTCATAAACAGAATAAGTTGTACTTTACGAGACTTGCAACATATTGCAACATTCATAAACAGAATAAGTTGTACTTTACGAGGCTTGCAACATATTGCAACATTCATAAACAGAATAAGTTGTACTTTACGAGGCTTGCAGCATATTGTAAAACTAATAAACAGAATAAGTCGTACTTTCTGGAGATCAATTTGAATAACTTGAGATTTATAAGAAAACCAACAAAGACATTATGAAAGTTATTGATGGTTGGAGCTAACGTGATGAATGTAAAGATAAACGTCACAGTTATAGACTACTAATTTGACAGTAGTTTACTTAACATGTTGGGCTGCAAGTGTTGGGGAGAGTACGCATATCAAATTACTCGCCGGCCCTGGATAAAAGATACTTTTGCTGATAAGGTGGTAGAAATTTGAATGTCATGAAATCTATAAGAAGACCAATAAAGAAATTTGGAATTATTGGTTTTTAAGAGCAAAAGTGATGAGTATAAAGAAAAATGTCACTGCTTCGACTACCAATCTGAGAATGAAGATAAAGAGATACTTTTGTTGTTAAGGTGGGGGAAAGGGGTGGAGGGTGGGGGTGGGGGCGAAAGATCAAGAGCCAAGGAAGAGTTAAGGACAGAAACAGACGTGATTGTGTTTTTCAATGAATAGAAACAAACTAACAAAATGTGGAAAATGAGTCTAGAAGAGCTTATAAGAAACAGACAGACAGACAGACCAAACGAAAATATTGATTTAATCAAAGTGAATAATTAAGCATTGTTGCATTTTTAAAGTTCTGCTCAGCGATAATTCAGTTTAATTAAGTGAAGCAAAAGCAAAAACATAAACAACAACATCAGCTTAAGTATGAGAAGCAAAGGTTGTAGTGGGAAAAGGCAACTGTGATCAAAGTTAAAGTGTTAGCAAATTATAGATGTTGTATGCTACAACTGTAAATAGTTAATATTAACATTGCATTCTTCTTCTTCTTCTTCCTCGTTCGCCTTCAGACTTCCACATTTATGACTCTAATAAAGGCAGCAGTCAACTCAAGGTTCCCGACATCTCCAAACAGTTTTTCGTTGACAGAAGTAGGTTGTTGCCATATGCTACCCCGTTCATTACTGTAGGTTGGGCAGTACTGCAGCAGGTGTTCGACTGTCATCGGGCTGGTACCGCAGGTGCAGAGATCTGTTGCACCAATTTTGTATTTGTGGTACAGATGGTATCTCAATCTGTTGTGCCCAGTGCGCAGTCGAAAAATGATGACCTGTTCTTTTCTGGATTTTGTCCAGTCTCATTTTCTCTAATATTCTGCGCCCTGGCTGCACGATGCAGAGATAAGTGACCACCAGTAGCCTTGGGTGGACCCCTTCGAGGCAGGGAGTCCGGCACTCTTCCCACCTGGCGGGACTCCTTGGGTCGAGCACTATCTCGTTGAGTCATATCTGTGTCAGTCATCTCATGGCGGTTTGCGTTGCACTATGTTGTGCGCCTTGCGGCCCAGTGCTTCACTAACGTAATTCGTGATGACACACACACACACACACACACACACACACACACACACGCAAACACATAGTCTGTATCTGTTTGGTTGTCATTTTTATTGTTCTCTGTGTAAATGTAACATTGAATAGTATTAATTGTGAAAGAGATCATTATGGCATATTATTTCTTACTGTAAAGATAATTAAATAATATAATAGGCAGACGAAAGGTATTACAAGAATAAAGATGCTTCTGTGTCGGGTAAAAAGGCTTCTTCGGGCTTTTTTGTTTTATTTTTCTACTCAGTGTGTAAACAACTGACAAGACAAAAACTAAATTAGCAAAATAGAAAAGAGGCCTCATTAAACATCAGATAACAACATTAACGTTAGAATGAAGCATGAAACATAAGAATTCAATAAACCAACATTTAACATAATAACGAACATTAAAGATAAGAAGATAAACGTAAGAATGCCACATAGAATGCAACATTAAACTTGCCACATTAAACATAATAATGTCATATTAAACGTAAGAATGCCACATTAAACGTAAGAATATGTGGAAAGATACGTGAAAATAGATGAAATGTTCTCATATTTGAACATATCATAACAGAAATATACAGCAAATAGCCCATCAGACTATACATCAAGACAAAAAACAGAAAAAGTGATCTACACAGCCAGTCTCCGGTAATAGATTGCTCTTGATTTTTATCTGACTCCGTCTGACCATAAATACCAGCTTCGCTTTTTTTTTTTTTCTTTTTTCCTGATGTGTTAAAGGACTGTCAGAAAATTGGTCATTAACTCTTTTTATACGTCCGTTTTCAGGTTGTACCTAGGCACCAAAACGGGTGCATTTTCCCCACAAGTTCTGCTTTACAACAACCAATGAACATACATGAAATCGTTGTAAATTGGCTGGAGAATGTTTTGAAGGTTTGTAAGTCGTGAATGCAACAAACAAGTGTGTTTTATATAGCGTAAAGGGACCCAAAGATGCAGCAATAGAGAATGCAGTCAGCGACCCATAGCTTGACTGCTTGCATCAGAGTCAGCGAACCAGAGCTGACTAAAACCCTACTCCACCTCCACGTGGTGGTCCTGGAAACAGTCTGCATCACTGCAGTCTGGCTGAGAGAGTAGGGATCGCAGAGGGAAGGCAAACCCGGTCCCAAAAACTGCGGTGCTGAATTCGGATGTGTCGACCGAAAGGTGCAGATATCACAGCTCGGCGTAAACAGACACAACGCAACCAACGTCCTTTTCAGGACGAACGAGGAAGAAGGAAGAAGAAGATATAGCGTAAAGAGCAGACAATAATAAATATAACCTAACAGATATGGAAGGCCGCCATGATAAACACAATGTACCGTATCAGAGATTGATAGACTGGTCAGAGCTCTGATCTCTCGCGGCAAAGGTGTCAGGTCGATAATCACACTCCAGTCTACCCAGCTGTAAATGGGTTCCTGACTTTGCTTTTGAGTTAGAGAAGGAAAAGGTAGCGACGAAGGGAACTAGTCACGCCACTTCTCGATACTGGACTTGGTATATTGAAGTCTCTAACCCTTCATTTCCCTATGGCATTATCTGCTGTGGGATTAACTTTACCTTTTTTCAACCATGTCAGGCGCACTAAACAGCTCATGGGTCAAGAAGAGTTAAAAGATCTAAATAACAATTATTTTAAAAATATGTTTTAAATTTATTTTATTTTAGTTTATTTATTTGTGTATTATTTATTTGTTAATGTGACCAGTTCGGATCCGGGCAGTGTACATAGCGTCAGAGTAGCTAACAGCCCAGTTCAGATGTTGTCCTTTTCAGGGCTTTATCATGCTAACCGATAAATACTACAATATTAGTCTTTTTCTGGGTGTAGTATCTATCAACGCTGTTTGTGCTAGCAGTCCTTTTCAGGGCTTAGTATCTATCAACGCTGTTTGTGTTAGTAGTCCTTTTCAGGGCTTAGTATCTATCAACGCTGTTTGTGCTAGTAGTCCTTTTCAGGGCTTAGTATCTATCACGCTTTTGTGCAGTAGTAAAAAAATTTCCAGAGCTTGAGTATCTAATCAACAGTATGTGCACTTGCAGTCCTTTTCCGGGCTTCACTTGTGCTAGCTGACAGGCACTTGCTTGTTATTCTTTCATCGATCTCAGTCGTCTGTTGAGTGGCGACAACTTTGATCAGAAAGTTGGGCGTTAGTGTACTTTTTGTATTGTTGTAGGCAGCCGATTGGCAGGGTGGTTAAAGCATTTCTCTCTCGCAGCAAAGTTACTCGGGTTCCGGGATCGAGACCTGGAAGCCCCACGCTCCAGTCTATCCAGGTGTAAATGTATACATGTCTCTGCTCTTGAGTTAAGGAAGGTGAAGGCAGCCAGAAATAGAACTGATCACCCCACGTCATAAAGTTTGGCCAAGTATAGTTAAGACTGTAAGACTTCACTCCACTACAGCATATCTACTATGTCCGTTCACCAATTGATGTTCAACTTTGAAATTTGTTTTCAAACAAACTACCTGATGTAATGAATTTATATTTTGCATGTTGTATTATATTGTTCATGACGTTATGAAAACATGTTTTGCCTCCAGAAAATGTATCTAGATTGAGATATCTATTCATAAGGTTATATTTTAATCACACTCCCCTAACGGTATTAAAATGTAGCATGTCAGCAGTACAATTGTTTTGCATGGGCTATAAATGGTTTTTTAATAGAAAAAAATTTATTTTAAGACGAAATCATGACATTTCGTGCACCGCAGTTGTCTGCTGTTGAAAGCTGAAATAGTGCGACATCATTAGTGCAAATCTATACCGTTGTAAAGTCAGTGGCGAATTGTGACATTATTGTAAAGTTATAGCTGCATTGTATTATTTTTTGTCTGAACATATAGAATAATATTACATTCATTGTGAGTTTGAAGTGCAAATTTATAACTATAAAGAAGGTTACTGTAATGCTGTACAGACACTTCTGCAGGGAGGCTAAAAAGGGGAGTTTATATCACGACATCAACAGACCTGATAGAAGAACACAGGTTGCGCTTGGTATTAACAGAGTTTCTTTTTGTCGATGGATACAACATGATGGTCGATGGATACAACATGATGGTCGATGGATACAACATGATGTTGAGTCTAGAAATGTCAGGCAAGGAAAGAAGATGAATACTGGCAACATGATGGATTACAGTTTATCCAGCCATTAACAGTTGTTAATCTAATGGAATCGTCATATACTGACTGAGATAAATGTAACTTAATTGAGATATCAAAAACATAAAACAATATAATTATGCTCCTTCAAAACACGAAGAAATAGTGCAGGTATACATGTACAATTTACCGTGTCGTATACAATATAGTTTTGAATACAGTTTTTTACCCCCACGTTTCAGATTTAAATGTATCACTACTTATAGCTGTTTTTTTGACCAAACGAAGATATATTATTTCTTAACAACTAAAGATAGTTAAATAGAAAGAGATATCTCGAATTATAGCGCTGATATTGCTTAACACATAAGCATAAAGATTCTCTCATAATAAAATTTTATTGACTTGGAAAAATTTATTTTAGTGATATTTTCATATCAGGGTAATGCCAAATTTAATTACTTAAAAATTACCCAGATTGAAATGCAAAGAAATAACTAAGGGAAAACTACATAGAACGATAGAGAGAAATTGGCCGTTTAATTATCACTTTGGCTAATTAAAATCGGTCCAATAAGAACGGTAATATAAAATATTTAAAATTAGTCAGATTATACAAGCGAGCTCAGAATCGCATAAGTCAAAATTCCTAGAAAGACATTTTGACTTTGCCTCTGATTGGGCGGGTGTAGTTATATAAATAGTAACGAGGTCGTACGATCTGGGCCACTCGATTTAAAAAGTTGCACCCAGCTGACAGAATCTAAAAGACAGTAACGACCAAGTCTTTGCCTTCTGATCTGAGAGCAGCTCTAGATCACTTTGAGGGCCAGTTCAGCTTGTATGTGTATATATATTTGCCTGAGGGTAAGAAAGATATATTTATTTGCTTATTTTGTTAATTATTAACCTGTGTATAACCAGACTATGTGTTCGAATGCTAAGTAGAAAGTGAAACTAATGTGTTTTGCCATACTGACCCATTTATGAACGTGTGTAGTTTTGCAGACAAGTTCGAAATGAAAAAAATGTGTATAGTGTTTGCAAATATGGCACAAATTACGACAGTAAGTGTTAGTAGTGATTTAAATTAGTATTTTCTTTTGGAGTGACACACTGTTCAAAGATCATGTGATAAGCGTACAGGAAAGGTTAGCATGAAGTAATCAATATGTTACATGATGTTTTGTACTTAACCTGATTATCGTACGGAGGACAATCATGGGATGAAGACACTGTCATTGAATCAGTACAGAAAAGAATAATCGCAGGGAACTGACTGTAGAAAATAAATTATATGTCCAGTGCAACCTGTTAGCACATTATCTGAAAAGGGTAAGTTGTGATGTCTTATATGTATGTGTGGGTTGAAGCAGATACCTACATAGAATATGGTTATCCTTGATTCCAGGTTCGGTGTCAGTATCATAAAGACATCACTGGCCATTGTTACGGAAGTCTACTGGAGAAAATAGCTCTGCATACATCAGAAGCTCTACCCAGCAGTATTTTCCTCAAGAATGTGCTAATCGTGTGGTCCGGAGTTGTGAAGTGACTATCAGCAGCAACAAAAAGATAAGTCACAACCCGAGGCCACTGAAGCTTATCCAATAGACTCATCCAAGTTGTAAACTAGGCATCTGTGAAAAATTTTCATCATGGAACAGAGTTTCCAATTTTATTTATTTTAATTTGTAAATATCAATGCCTTGCTTTTGAGAAGTCCTGACCTGAAAAGATTGAGGTTCAGGACAATTAAATTGTATATAAAGTTCCTACAGTCTTGCTTAAAATTTTTATTAAAGTTAAGTGCTGTATTTGAAATTTATTCTAGTAAATACTTTAATATACCCCTAGATAAGTAGCCACACAAACAATAATATAAGTATTAATCAATTTGGGATCTTAAGAGGTAGCAGATAGATCTTCAGGACTAAACCCTATCATCATACCTGGAGATTTACATAGCTTGACCTCACTTTGATGTCGATACACCCTTACTCTTTTCAGAGAAGGGGGTATTTCTTTTAAGACCAGTCTCTTATCTGGCACTATCCTGGTATCCTCTGATACACCTATTTGTCCAGGATAGGCTATACTTTAATAACATCAAAACCTCTTATGACATACGGATACGCCTCTGATCCTACTTTTGACATTTATGACGTAGTATACTGTAAAATTTAATTTTTAAGCCATGCTTCTTGTAAGATTCGGAAAAGATCAAAGGAATTTGCGGTTTTGAAGAATGCAGAATTGATATTGACTTCACAACAACATATATGTAACGTCATCGATAATATAAGACTACATGCAAAATATGAATTCATTACATCAGGTAGTTTTTTAGAAAAAAAATGTTAAAGTTGAACATTAATTGTTGAACGGACATTTTTTTATAAGTAACTGCCTTGCATTAAGTGTTGTTCACAATACCGGCCCAACATATTGAGTGTAGGGCCGTCAAGTTACCAGAGGTTTCTGAGAGAACAAAGAAATAATAGGACAACAGTTCCCTCAGGCATCTCGTGAAAACCCACTAAAATAAAACTGTATGGGACAGGCAATCTCTTTTTGTAAAACAAACTGTTACACAAACACCTGCTGCAAGAACACTTAATTGCATGTGTAAACAGAATATGTTAGTAATAGTGACGACATGCCCGTCGTCTCATTTGTCTGTGTTCTACCTGTCTTTTTTCAATCTTGTGCCTTCCATTCATTTCTTTCTTACCCGTAGTTTCTCTCATATTGGTACACAATGACTCAGGTTTTATGTACATCCCATCTTGAATCAGACAGATAACATGGCTTTACCTGTCTTTAAGCAAACACAGGGGCGGATCTCTCTCGCTTACCAAGCTGGGCGCCCATACATCTCGTATTCGCTCCCGGTAGCGTTAAAACCTTATATGGGAGAAATTTGAAATTATCTGTGTCATGTGGAATTTCATGGGGTGGGGGCGGGGGGAGAGAAAATGTATACTAGTGTCAAATATTCGAATCTGTTTGGTCTAGATCAAATATATTATACTAGACGAAGTTTGATTGGCGACTTTCACCGCGTAGGAATCGGTGAGCGTGGCAGTCTCGTTGCTTCAGTCCAAAAATTCCTGCCGTGAGACGTTAGAAGACTTAACGCCAGCTTGCCTGCTATTATAGAGTGGGAGATTCAGACAGTCTTGGTAAGCAAGTTTAGTACTTGGTAATTAGTATAAATTTGTGCATGGGATTTGTAATAAGTCAGAGTAAGCCTTCATAAAGGGTTTTAGTAATGTGGTAAATTACAGCAATCATTCAACCCGAAAACTGAAGCTATAGCCAGTTTTGTTAGAAGGGAATTGTGATTGTATGCTGCTACTAGTTATAAGAGCTAAATGGTTGTGTGACTTGATGTCTGATATAGTTCATTAAAAGGAATACTTGGCTTCCTCTATATATATGGATAACTATGTAATTGAGTCTTTAACACACAAAAAGGTTAACCTAAGCAATCGAAATCGTTTGACCTCTGTGGTGAACTTCTAAATACAATATCTAAATTAGAATATAACAGTATAGTGCATAAAGTCAAAGATAGGATAGTACTAAAAATTTTCGGCGAGAATCATAGTCGTCGCCTACGCCTTCAGCTTATTATTTGATAACACATTAGCCGAACAAAAAGGGTACCCAAATTTTCAAATTCGTCCTTGACGACAAACGTAACACTTCCCTAGGTCAACTAAGTATTTGCCTAAAATACATTGTGGACGGGAGGGGCACGGATAGATAACCAACGCAAATCACGTCTCACATTGTTTCTAAAAATAAAACCAACTTGCTAGTATTGCCCTTAGGCGGTTTTCAAAAATACGATGTAACGTTAGAAAATGTGGACACTACGATCAGGAAAACACGCTTAGCTCTTATTGCGAATGACATAAACTCTCGTATTTAGCTTGAAAGTACATGGAAAAAGAATTGAACAGGAGGTAGTTTAAAAATAAACAACTAACATGGAAAAAAAGATAGAATTTTGAACCAAGCCACTTAGCCCCATAAAAATCATATATTCGTGTACCTGAAGACTTACTGACCAAGAATATGTTGTTGGTTATCTAAATAGTCCATTAAATAATCAAATATTGGTAATAATACATAGAGAATCGGAGATACTGTCAGGTCAAGTCATATCTGCTTAGATTGGATAGCATATTTGTTTGGAAAAAAAAAATTAGGTGACAGAAAGGCTAAGATAGTACGATGAAGTGGATTGGATGAAATTTGAAGGAAGCCGTAATATTATTGGCTGACCTAATATACAAATCTAGTTGGTAGTAGTAACGCATAGTGGATTGAGATACTTTTTTTTTAAAATTCAGTCAAAAAAAGAGATGCTTGGTCTCATTGGCCAAAGCTTTTTACATGATAGGAATAGTAGGATGCTTGCTGCCATTTTTCCAAAATATTCAGAGGAGCAAGAAGCGATGAGCAGACTTGTGCTTTTTATTAATAATACTACCATCTGAAAGCAGTCTCAACAGAGGCAGTGACGAGAGTGTGTTATGATCGATTGCCTAATTCATCGTTACTTGTTTATATTTCCTTGATATGTGGTAAGATTGATTTTATTGACTTTTCATTAAACAAGGTTTGTGTGTAAGAAAAGGCCATGAAAAAAGATTGTAATTAAATGGTTCCATAGCAGACTTAGGCATGGCCTAGATGTTGATCCATCATATAAGGGACTATCTAAGAAGTTTAGAACTACAGGACTATATATATGATGGTCATACAGGAACATTACACCTATCTTATTGCATGGAAAAGATGACTGCAGGAATGACAGAGGCGTAGCATCCATTAGGGAAGAGAAAAAGAAAACTGGTACCATTTGTTCCATCAAACTAAAGGGGAGAAGCAGGGTTGTCAGAGAGAGCTGACCATGTTCTTTTGTATTGACTATATGTTTACATGTAAATTAGGAGGAATTAGTTTGGTATTAAGACAGAACCATAACTTGCATCGACAGGGGTTCTTGCTGGCACTTGTCTGGTGCTAGTACTCGCTCATTGAAGAAGTCTGCACGATTTCAAAGAGTCACTGGCACCTGCTTGTATTAAAGAAGTTCAAGTCCAGAGGGGACTGAAGTATTTGGCCAAACCGACTACAACTGCTGTGATTCCAGGCAACAGATAAGTGCAATATCTGGCCTGGGACAACTTATCACAAAAGAAATAACAATCTCCTGTGTAGACAAAGCGTTACTCCAAAGAATAAAATAAACAATCATAGTGAAACAAAAGACAGTGGGATGATGACAATCCTCAACCCGCTTCAATGTACTAGTATTTAAAAAGAGTAAATAACATCAGAGTGAACATTTGTAACAATGTACTATGGACATATTGTCTGTTGTGTGTAAATATCTTTATATATATTTGTAAATATATCTATCCATCTAAATTGATTCTCATTGACTGTAGTCCTGACCAAAACAACTCTAGGCTCAGGACCAATAAAGTTTAACAAAAGATATATTTAAATATAAAATTTAACAGCTGGAGTTAGTTGAGTTTATCATAGTACTTAGTATATGTTTGTATATTTGTATATGTTTTGTATTGAGATTCTTTACAACACTCTTACAATACCCTAGACACTTTATGTAGCTTTCAGTCGCTCTAGTCAAAAAAAGAATATAACTTAGAGTGAGATCGTAAATGTGGTAACTAGGAAGGCACTCTGTAATACAGTTGTTCATTGTTTACCTCAGAGACCTTCACAGTTGACCTTACTCAAGTACAACTATATGCACACCATTCTTCTTAACATCAAAACACATCACATATATTGGGGTCTCTAAGTCCGAGATTTGAATTTGGCATATATAGATGAATGTTTGAAATAGGAATCTCCTACAGCATATATTAACTAACTCCAGGAATAAAAATTAGCAGTAGGATATAAATTCAAGATTGTATTACTATTGTTATTAGAGGTTAGGAACACCCCCTAAGAAGATAAAAATAATTAAGAGGAGATTTACAGTGATAAGTTGTCACAGCCAGTAGTAATTAGTTAATTATAGTCAGTAATTAGTTTAGTTAAGTTTAAGATTGTCTTAGAACTTTAGTAGACTTACTTGAGTTAGAATGGATGATCTAGCCAAATTCAGATCTGCCGCTGTACAGACTGCTAAAGAGATGGGCATGGATGGACCAGAGCTGGTCCAGTATGTAACTTCAGAGGTGGACAAATTTATTGCCCGAGAAGATAAAAGATTAGAGAAAGAAGCAGAAAGAAAGTTAGAGACTGAAAAAGAAATCAAGAGGCTGCAGATTGAGGCTGACAAGGAGGCTGGGGCATTAGAGGCAGATAGGGAGGCAGAGATTAAAAGGCTCCAATTAGAAGAGAAAAAGGCTGAAAGAGAAGCAGAGGAAAGAAGACTGGCTGCCGAAAGGGAGGCAGAAGAAAAGAGAATGGCTGCAGAAAGAGAAGAAAAGAGAATGGCTGCAGAAAGAGAAGAAAAGAGATTGGTTGCAGAAAGAGAAGCAGAAGAAAAGAGACAGGCTGCAGAGAGGGAAGCAGCAAAGGAGGAGAAGAGGTTACAGAGGGAGCTTGAGCTACGACTAAGGGAGTTAGAATTTCAAGGCCTTGCTCCTGAAAATGGTGCCAGCCCCTTTGCCTCAGATGCCACTGCAAGTCAGGGAGCTTCAACCTCAGCTATGGGTTTTCATGTAGACCATTTTGTTGAGAAAGATGATGACATAGAAGGGTATTTAAGTAGATTTGAGCTTTTGGCTACTACATATGGGTTAGAGAGAGAGAGAGGTGGAGCCTCAAGTTATCCCAAGGTCTTAGGGGAACGGCTTATGAAGTTTTTGCCAAGATGAGCAGAGATGACCAAGACAATTATGACATGTTAAAGCAGGCTCTTTTGTTAAGATATGAAAAAAATGGAGAATTTTATAGAAAAAAATTTAGGAATGCCAAACTACTGTCGGGTGAGACCTATCACCAGTTCTCTGCACGGTTAGAGACCTACTTGGAGAAATGGACTGCTCTGGGGAAAACCCAAGATCTTAAGGAACTGATCCTTATTGAGCAGCTAAGAGAGTCCATGGCTCCAGACCTGAGAAAGTTTCTCATGGAACAAGGTGCAGAGAGGCTGGGTGAGTTACTCAATGTCGCCGAGAGGTATCAGGCAGCCCAAGCAGAGGTAGTTGGTAATAAAAAGAAACAAGTAGACAATTTTAAGGCACCACAAAACTTTAATAGGTTTGACCATAGAGAACAGAACAAAGGTAAGCACCAGTTTGATAGGCCACGCAATGAATATAAAAATAAAACCCCACAATTCAATGAAAGGAAATATGATGAAAGAAAATCTTTTAACCAAGGAAAGAGGTGGTGTAAAAATTGTCGGATGGACAACCATAACACCGAAAATTGTAATAGGAAACCTGTAGTAATGGCCACGCTTCAGGTCAGGTCGACTCCTAGAAAGGAGGAGGAACCACCAAAAACTATGTCTCGTAAAGAGTGTAGGAAGGCACAGGCTAAAGATAGATCACTGAAGCCGTGTTTTGACAAACTCCAAAAACTCCATACCCCTCCTAGAAAAGGAGAATTCTATTTGGATGATGGACTGCTTTACAGGGCGGATAAAGCAGGATCATACGGGTGTGCACAGTTAGTAGTGCCATCGAAATATAGGGAACGAGTTATGAGACAAACACATGTTCAAGACGGTGGACATCTGAGGATGGGTCACACCTGTACAAGGACATCTATGTCTTATTACTGGCCAGGAGTGGTTGAAGACATAAGAAAATTTGTCGAGGCCTGCGACCAGTGCAATAAGAAAAATTCCACAGGGTGGAAAAATAATAACCAAATGCGAGAGAAGCATTATGGAAAACCTGGGCCAGAAAATAAAGAGGGAATACCCACACGTGGGAAAATGAATCAGGACCTAGACACGCCACGGGGCAAACTTAGGCCTGGAAAGAAAAATAATTATAATAAAGTGGACAGAGGGGAATGGGAACCCCTTTTTCACAGACAGTCTTCACTCGAATGTTTTGCAATGGCCACTATGCAGCGAGTACAAAGAAATGTTTTACCCCAGAATAAGATCACAATCTCTCGGTCGGAATTATGTGAACTGGGTGAAGATAAAAGAGAGAGAAGATCTCTCACAAGGAATTTAAAGTGGGAGAGAAAACCCCAAGAAAAAAATTGGTAGTCGATTTGTGAGTGATGATTCTAGGAAGAAAAGTCCTCACTATAAGGCTTCTAATGGAAGAGACCATACCGGTGCCTGGAAAAACAGGTCAACAATATTAAAGGTCCATATGTAGCCTTGTTAAGGACATGGACCGATGAAAAGGCAGAAGAAAATATTACCTCATCATATCAATATGTGAACGAGCTGACCACTCGTCTTAAAACTGGCTGGAAACTTGCCAATGAAAATTTGAGACAAGCCAGGAAAAAGCATGCTGCCTATTACAATAAAAAAGCGAAGGACAGAGAATTAGCTGTGGGAGAGAAGGTGCTCCTTCTACTGCCCGTCAGCCAGAATAAATTGCAAATTGGATGGCAAGGTCCATATACAGTTCTAGAGAAGGTGTCTAGAACAAATTATAAGATAGATAAGAAGGGGAAAGAGAAAATCTATCATGTGAATCTCCTGAAAAAATATCTGGACAGAGAAAACCAGGAGGAGACACACCTACTGACCTTGTCTGTTGCAATGGAAATGAAAAAGGAACCACTCACCTCTCCTGAATATCCTTTACATCCCTGTGAGACCGCTGCACAGGTAAAAATCAGTACGCACTTGACGAAAAATCAGAGGGAGAGAGTTCAACAGGTTCTGAATGGTCATACAGATGTGTTAACGGACCGACCGGGGCATACAAATTTATTAGAGTATGATATGAAACTTATAGACCCAACACCAATCTGTATGAGAGCCTATTCAATTCCGTTCGCTAAGGAAAAAGCTTTGAAGGAGGAGATAGATTATCTGTTGAGAGAAGGAATTATCTCGCACAGTGAATCTCCTTACAGCTCCAGTGTGGTTCTGTTAAGAAAACCCTCTGGAGAACACAGACTGTGTATAGATTACAGGAAACTGAATGCTGTCACAGAAGGTCAGGTGGATCCATTACCTGATACAAATCAGCTGTTTGCCAGGCTGAATAAAGCTAAATATTTCTCTAAAGTGGATCTGAGTAAAGGCTACTATCAGATTCCAGTAATGCCGGAGGTTAGACCTTATTTAGCCTTTAGCACCTCGGAAGGACATTATGAATTTAACATGTTGCCATTCGGGCTGAAAAATGCACCGAGTGTGTTTTCGAGGATGATGAGAAAATTACTGGATCCCCTGAATAATCCATGCATCACCAACTTCATGGATGATAGTCTCATAGCGACTGAAACATTTGAGGAACACATTAACTCTCTGGATATGTTGTTTAATCGACTTAGAGAGACAAATTTGACAGCTAGACCGACGAAATGCTGTGTTGGATGTAAAGAGCTGGCGTTCTTGGGACACACAGTACATCAGGGAAACATGACCCCTGACCCCAAGAACCTAGAGAAGTTGAAAAGAGCACCAAGACCACAGACAAAGAAAGATGTGCGATCTTTTGTCTCATTATGTGGTTTCTACCAAAAGTATATTAAAAACTTTAACTCCATATGTGCTCCATTGACTGATTTAACGCGCAAAGGAAATCCTGATAGAATTACTTGGTCAGCGCAGTGTGAATTAGCCTACCAAGAGTTGAAGGAAAAGCTCACAAGCAGGCCTATTTTGAAATTACCTGACTTGAGTCAAGAATTCATTGTGAGAACGGATGCTAGTAATATAGGTTTGGGTGCAGCTCTATTACAAAGGTCAACTTCACTTGACGGGGAATTAACCACAGTTGCTTATGCTAGCCGTAAGTTGAACTCAGCAGAACAAAAATATTCAACAAGTGAAAAAGAATGTTTGGCTGTCATATGGGCTATAAAAAAGTTCCAGATTTATCTTTATGGTAAATCATGTAAGATCCAAACAGATCATAAACCACTCGTGTGTCTGTCACAAGCAAGGCATGAAAATGCTAGATTATTACGTTGGTCGTTGCTCCTACAGCCATACCAGTTTACCATAGAATATATTCCAGGCAAAACCAATGTAGGTGCAGATTTTTTAAGCAGACATCCGTATGACGAACATCAAAGTAGTCACCAGGCATAGGTAGTAAATTTCTCTATGTGTATTTAGAAGAAGGAACTGACATATGATAGTCTGTTCTAAGTGGGGAGATGTGTGGTGAACTTCTAAATACAATATCTAAATTAGAATATAACAGTATAGTGCATAAAGTCAAAGATAGGATAGTACTAAACATTTTTGGCGAGAATCATAGTCGTCGCCTACGCCTTCACCTTATTATTTGATAACACATTAGCCGAACAAAAAGGGTACCCAAATTTTCAAATTCGTCCTTGACGACAAACGAAACACTTCCCTAGGTCAACTAAGTATTTGCCTAAAATACATTGTGGACGGGAGGGGCACGGATAGATAACCAACGCAAATACGTCTCACATTGTTTCTAAAAATAAAACCAACTTGCTAGTATTGCACTTAGGCGGTTTTCAAAAATACGATGTAACGTTAGAAAATGTGGACACTACGATCAGGAAAACACGCTTAGCTCTTATTGCGAATGACATAAACTCTCGTATTTAGCTTGAAAGTACATGGAAAAAGAATTGAACAGGAGGTAGTTTAAAAATAAACAACTAACATGGAAAAAAAGATAGAATTTTGAACCAAGCCACTTAGCCCCATAAAAATCATATATTCGTGTACCTGAAGACTTACTGACCAAGAATATGTTGTTGGTTATCTAAATAGTCCATTAAATAATCAAATATTGGTAATAATACATAGAGAATCGGAGATACTGTCAGGTCAAGTCATATCTGCTTAGATTGGATAGCATATTTTTTTGGAAAAAAAAATTAGGTGACAGAAAGGCTAAGATAGTACGATGAAGTGGATTGGATGAAATTTGAAGGAAGCCGTAATATTATTGGCTGACCTAATATACAAATCTAGTTGGTAGTAGTAACGCATAGTGGTTTGAGATACTTTTTTTTTTAAAAATTCAGTCAAAAAAAGAGATGCTTGGTCTCATTGGCCAAAGCTTTTTACATGATAGGAATAGTAGGATGCTCGCTGCCATTTTTCCAAAATATTCAGAGGAGCAAGAAGCGATGAGCAGACTTGTGCTTTTTATTAATAATACTACCATCTGAAAGCAGTCTGAACAGAGGCAGTGACGAGAGTGTGCTATAATCGATTGCCTAATTCATCGTTACTTGTTTATATTTCCTTGATATGTGGTAAGATTGATTTTATTGACTTTTCATTAAACAAGGTTTGTGTGTAAGAAAAGGCCATGAAAAAAGATTGTAATTAAATGGTTCCATAGCAGACGTAGGCATGGCCTAGATGTTGATCCATCATATAAGGGACTATCTAAGAAGTTTAGAACTACAGGACTATATATATGATGGTCATACAGGAACATTACACCTATCTTATTGCATGGAAAAGATGACTGCAGGAATGACAGAGGCGTAGCATCCATTAGGGAAGAGAAAAAGAAAACTGGTACCATTTGTTCCATCAAACTAAAGGGGAGAAGCAGGGTTGTCAGAGAGAGAGCTGACCATGTTCTTTTGTATTGACTATATGTTTACATGTAAATTAGGAGGAATTAGTTTGGTATTAAGACAGAACCATAACTTGCATCGACAGGGGTTCTTGCTGGCACTTGTCTGGTGCTAGTACTCGCTCATTGAAGAAGTCTGCACGATTTCAAAGAGTCACTGGCACCTGCTTGTATTAAAGAAGTTCAAGTCTAGAGGGGACTGAAGTATTTGGCCCAACCGACTACAACTGCTGTGATTCCAGGCAACAGATAAGTGCAATATCTGGCCTGGGACAACTTATCACAAAAGAAATAACAATCTCCTGTGTAGACAAAGCGTTACTCCAAAGAATAAAATAAACAATCATAGTGAAACAAAAGACAGTGGGATGATGACAATCCTCAACCTGCTTCCCTGTACTAGTATTTAAAAAGAGTAAATAACATCAGAGTGAACATTTGTAACAATGTACTGTGGACATATTGTCTGTTGTGTGTAAATATCTTTATATATATTTGTAAATATATCTATCCATCTAAATTGATTCTCATTGACTGTAGTCCTGACCAAAACAACTTTAGGCTCAGGACCAATAAAGTTTAACAAAAGATATATTTAAATATAAAATTTAACAGCTGGAGTTAGTTGAGTTTATCATAGTACTTAGTATATGTTTGTATATGTTTTGTATTGAGATTCTTTACAACACTCTTACAATACCCTAGACACTTTATGTAGCTTTCAGTCACGCTAGTCAAAAAAAGAATATAACTTAGAGTGAGATCGTAAATGTGGTAACAAGGAAGGTACTCTGTAATACAGTTGTTCATTGTTTACCTCAGAGACCTTCACAGTTGACCTCACTCAAGTACAACTATATGCACACCATTCTTCTTAACATCAAAACACACCACAACCTCAAGGACGGAGTTGTGTAAATATAATTTTTTTCCCACATGCAACTTGAAGTTAAGTAAGCACCTGTACATTCGTTGATTATTTTAACTTCATTTATAATGCTTTCTTAGAGCAGACTGCTATTTTTTGTCATCTGCTGTATGTAATTATTAAATGTGTCGAACGCCAGTGCTACTAGTTTAGACTGGTCGGCGAATTGGGTATCTGCCGGCGGGTTAGCCGACCTGACTGATTTTAAGGTCACGTCTCGCCAAGAGAGAGAGGGGAGGGCCGCCTTGTATACATGCCTAAAACCCATCCCAGCGTTAGTCGCGGGAAACCCGTCTTCGTATTATTACGCAAAAGCTACAATAAGCCGGCCCTGCAGTTATTGTTTGATGTCTGCTGATAGGACGGTGAGTAGGGGAGAGTAAGAAGAAACTGCGAACCACCAGGTCAAACTGGCCAGCTGAAAGGGGGAGTTGGGATAGTTGTATGTTTATCTGTACCTATTCGTCTACCACAAGTAAAAGGAGCGCCAGCTCCAAAGGCACCAGTTTTCATTTCCATCAAGCTGCGTCGTCCACCATTAATCAGGGCTGCTACATTAGTAGTGGGCCAATACAGAACGTGGATTTATTCCTCAGCATCTATTGTATCGTGAGTGTTTCCATCGCACCTCTCGAGTACCTGGATTTGCAGCCTGGTGCATTTATTACACGGATTAGTCAGCCATTTCCCCGGAGAGAGGGTTAGCATATCTCCAACGGCTAACAGTGATCCCATTGGAGTATCAACGCACGCGTGCCAGCAAAGAAGGACTCGGGGAGAGTGCACTCAAATTTATAGAGGGAGAGGGTAGATTTTAAGAAAACTGTGGACCGGAGCAGTTAGTGAAATTTATTAGCAATGTCGCTGACAGGGACAAATCAGCGGGATTAGGTTGTGTAGGTAGGACTCTTTATTTCAGGATTTTAATCAAAGGATTAGTAGTTTAACCCTCACCGCATGATTGTGAGAGTGTGGAACCTACTTGGGTTGTTTTTTTCTGGAGTGTTCCAAATTTTTTATACTAACCTTCTTATTTTTGTGTCTCGTACCTCGATACCTGCATCGTATTGAGGTTTTCTTTGATGTGGTGATAGATTTCACGCTTATTTTACCATTGTTTTTTTTACTATTGTGAATAAAAAATATAATTACTTAACGGATCAGATTTCCCTTTCTATCTGTACCTGTACTCTTTACCTTGTACTCGTACTGTTGTTTGTGGATATACTGTAGGGTAATAAACCTTATCTCCTAGCAGAGCAAGAGGCAGGGTGACAGTAGTTGAATAAAAGGTCACTGAATGGCGAGGGGAGAGTCAACATAGGTTCTCACCCTCGATAACTATAAGTCACACTATCCACCATCAACACCATTTCTCTTCTATCATCTCAGACCTCTCTCAGACCTTGGTCTCGTCTCTGACATCACACAGACTTGGATTTCGTCTCCTGCAGACTCTTACATAACTCACTCGTGACACAAGTATTGAGGATCTTCTGAAATGAACCAGAAAGAAAACTTAAATTTATAATACTGGAAACCACAAAGTCCTCGGAACCTATATACAGGGTACTAGTAGGATTAGAATTTATATTAATACCTTGACTATCTGTAAGACGGTGTCATAACCCGTGGCCCGACATTACTCGGAAGGCTTCCTGTGCCAGACGTCTGTAAACCTTATTCCCGAAACTCGGGTTTGTGGTGCAAGTTGGAGATACCATAGTGTGGTACCATCTTGATACGAGTTTGTGGATCAAGACCTTATGGTCTACACTAGATACCTCTTTTTGACGGGTTGTGAAGATACTTGCCTTGACGTTTGGAGCGGTTACCCCTGCAACTACGCCTGGGGCGTGCCCAGACCATAGAAGACGGTAATTAAAGGAGCCAGTTTCAACATCTAGCCATTTTAATTAGACCATAATAAAAATACCTCTCACCATAACATCAAACCACCTTATCCACATTTTAAAAAAAAATCTACCAACTTCACTTATTTATTTACTCGTGATAAACAATAATTGATTATTAATTTTTTTATATGTACTTACAAATGAATAGTTGAATTAATTATTACAGAGAGAAGTGCACACGTATGAATCAGTTATCTTAAATATATACTACAACAGAGCTATCTGAGTAATGTTTTACTGATAATTCAGTTGGAGGCTCAGAAACGATCTAATATATCTTTCTCTTTATAGAAGGAGCGGGCAGATACAAAGTTCACGACCGCTTGGAGAACCTCAGCGTTGTGCTCGATTTCTGAAAACTCATATGAGGACTCCCTAAAATAGAAGCACCATCCTTCTATTTACAACTCTGCCAAGAGTAATCTTGAGCGAAAGTAGATACCTCTAAAGACTCTCATTGTATACTCTAAATTTTGGCCAGGGTTGGACCGTCAGTGCAGTGGAGGAGAGGAAATCCTATGACAGCAATGCATGTGTGACTAAATGATGTGTCTAGAGCAGAACGTATAACACTTTTAGAGGTCCTGCACCCCTTTACAGCATCTTATGAAGCCTCGCACCCCATTATCTTCTAGCTCGAAAAATATGTCAAAAATGAG
This sequence comes from Oreohelix idahoensis, assembly GCA_024509875.1. Lineage (NCBI taxonomy): Eukaryota > Metazoa > Mollusca > Gastropoda > Stylommatophora > Oreohelicidae > Oreohelix > Oreohelix idahoensis. The sequence goes on along the minus strand of JAMPIV010017683.1, from coordinate 74,014 downwards.
AAAGAAAAAAAAGTATGTTTTGATAAAATGTTATTTACAAAATGTGACTAAGCTTCGGTATTGAATTCACGTTGTCAATGTTCTATTTTATTGTATCATATAACGTTCTATTTTAAACAAATACATTTGAGTTCTGTGTATCAAATAATGTTCTATTTTATACACATACATTTGAGTTCTGTGTATCATATAATGTTCTATTTTATACAAATACATTTGAGTTCTGTGTATCATATAATGTTTATGATGATTCGCCCGCTATAATATCTGGCATGGTCTCGCACCTTCAGGAGGTTAAGAAGCATTGGTCTAGAGAATATGTAAACATAATATGTTAGTAATCTATGAGGAAGTCGTGTGCTAGTTAGAACATAAGTTGTAGAATATGTTAGTAATCTATGAGGAAGTCGTGTGCTAGTTAGAACATTTGCTGTAGAATATGTTAGTAATCTATGAGGAAGTCGTGTGCTAGTTAGAAAATATGTTGTAGAATATGTTAGTAATCTATGAGGAAGTCGTGTGCTAGTTAGAAAATATGTTGTAGAATATGTTAGTAATCTATGAGGAAGTCGTGTGCTAGTTAGAACATATGTTGTAGAATATGTTAGTAATCTATGAGGAAGTCTTGTGCTAGTTAGAACATATGTTGTAGAATATGTTAGTAATCTATGAGGAAGTCGTGTGCTAGTTAGAACATATGTTGTAGAATATGTTAGTTGTCTATGAGGAAGGCGTGTGCTAGTTAGAACATAGAACATATGTTGTAGAATATGTTAGTTATCTATGAGGAAGTCGTGTGCTAGTTAGAACATATGTTGTAGAATATGTTAGTAATCTATGACGAAGTCGTGTGCTAGTTAGAACACATGTCGTAGAATATGTTAGTAATCTATGAGGAAGTCGTGTGCTAGTTAGAACATATGTTGTAGAATTTGTTAGTAATCTATGAGGAAGTCGTGTGCTAGTTAGAACATATGTTGTAGAATATGTTAGTAATCTATGAGGAAGTCGTGTGCTAGTTAGAACATATGTTGTAGAATATGAGCGAGAAAAGTGTATATGAGTTCTGTCATTATCTGTCAGCTCCACAGGGAGCATATACCTTCAGAAAATACACGTCACGCCTGTCATGTGCCATTCGTTCTTCTTCTTCTTCGTCTTCTTCTTCTTCTGCGTTCGTCATGAAAAGGACGTAGGTTGCGTTGTGTCGCCGTTTACAGCAAAGCTGCGATATCTGCGCCTTTCGGCCCGACACATCCGACTTCCGCACGGCATTTTTTAGGACCGGGTTTGCCTTCCCACTTCGATCCCTACTCTCTCAGACAGACTGCAGTGATGCAGCCTGTTTCCAGGTCCACCACTTGGAGGTGGAGAAGGGTCTTGGTCTGCTCTGGTTCGCTGACCCTGACGCAAGCAGTCAGCTATGGGTCGCTGACTGCATTCCACTTTTGACGCGTCTTAGGTCCCGTGCCATTCGTTCAAGTTCTGTCTTTATCGTCTGTATCCCCTTTATATCTATGCATAATTTCTTGTTTCATCTTTTTTTTTAAATTTCTATTTCTCTTACTCTACGGATCCTAGAAATCTTCCCTGTAAAGTACAAACACTTGACCGATGTTGTAGAGTGGCAGAAAGAAAGTTGTCTGGGCTATCCTCTTTCCACACAACCTGCTTAAGGAAAATTCTTTTCTGACCGAACACCATCGCTGGCCAAGGGCTGCTGACTCGGAGCCACCAATGGGACATGCGCACCATCATAGCGGGTAGACGCTGGAAATGGGTTGTCAATATGCTCAGACAAAAACCTGACACCATCACGAGAACTGCCATGCTATGGACTCTATACGGAAAGCGAAGGCGAGGCAGACCAAACGCTACCTGGCTGGGAATAGAGGCGGAGATGCAAAGCGTGAACCAGAGCTAGGGCACCACATGAAGGATGGTTGTCAACCGAGAAAAGTGGCGACAGTTTGCTGTTGACCATCAGGGATCTTCTGTTTGCTGACGATTGTGCCCTCAGTGCTGGCTCAGAGGCTGATCTGCAGCGTAGCGTTGATAGATTCTCTGAAGCCTGCTCCAACTTTGGGCTTACCATCAACACGGGGAAAACAGAAATCATGTACCAACCAGCTCCTGGCACAATTTATACTGAGCCAGTCATCAAGGTAAATGGTGAGAAACTGAATGTTGTGAACAGGTTCACATACCTTGGTAGTACACTATCCCAGAACATCGTCATTGATGATGAGGTGAACACCAGGATCTCCAAAGCCAGCAGCACATTTGGCAGACTATACACCAACGTTTGGCATCGAAGTGGCATTAGTCTACAGACAAAGCTGAAGGTATACAGAGCTGCGGTGCTTCCAGTGCTGCTTTATGCATGTGAAACATGGACTGTATACAGGCGCCACGTAAAAAAGCTCAACCACTTCCATACAGTCTGTCTCAGGAAGATAATGAACATCAAATGGCAAGACAAGATCCCAGATACCGCCGTTCTTGACAGAGCTGGTATCCCTAGCATCGATACTATTCTGATGCAGTCACAGATTCGCTGGGCAGGTCATGTAGTCCGCATGCCAGACCATCGACTGCCAAAGATACTCTTTTATGGTGAGATGCAGAAGGGTAGACGCTCCCATGGTGGCCAGAAAAAGCGCTTCAAAGACACGCTTAAGGCTTCATTAAAAACCTTTGACATAAACCCAGACACATGGGAAGCTGCTGCGCAAGACCGAACTGCCTGGCGCACATCTCTTCGTAAAGGTACAGTGGCATGCGAATCTTCCAGAAGAGCAGCAGCGGAACAGCGGAGACAAGCTAGAAAAGATCGTGAAATAAAACCTTCACATGAAGCAAACATTCCCTGCCCACACTGTCCGAGATCCTTCCAGGCCCGCATCGGGCTCGTCAGTCACCTTCGTACTCATAGACTATCCTAACATCCTAATAAATTGGATGAACAGAGTGGTCTTCATCACTTGTGATGGACGAACAACAACACAAGATGCCAGAAGGCGTGATGGTCACTAATTGCTTTGCCAGTGAGTCAGTGGTCAAGGACCAAAGAAGAAGGGTACCCAGATCAAGGACTGCCTGGTAATGTTATGTAATGCCTTTCTCAGTGTATGTCGTGTCCAGTGCTAGCGTCTTCTTCTCATCCATTGTTCCACTATCACTTGTCTGGTTCATGTTATCAGTTACACATTGGTGGTCTTGTCCCGCTATTTCAATCCTTCTTTTCTGCGCAAGCGCCCATTTATGAAAGTATGCATATATGAGTGCAGGTTGTTTTAATAGAAAATGTATGATAAAATATGTGTGAGTAAATCATGTATTTTGAGAAGCTTGTTTAAATAGAGTATCCGTGAGTAGGAGCATTGTAAATGGAAAATGTTCGTGTAGAGCATTAATGAGTGGAATAGGTCATATGCGAGTATAGCATGTATGAATAGAATAATATAAGTTGAGCATGTTTTTTTTTTCGTACGCCCGCTAATACTCGAGACGAAATCTCAGGTTATTATTAATGTCTAACCTGACATTGATTTTACGTGAGTATCCCTTTTTTCTTGTACAGAGACAGGTGTCCCTCGCCATTCAGGCAGATATTCGCCGATTTCGGAGGTACCCATTAGAGCTGGGTCGGCTCAGGAGCCACCAATCCCTGGTCGACGACACTTCTTCAAATGTCCTCGCCAGGTCTCGAGTTAAACCAGTCCAAATCCCGGTCGACGAAAAATCCTCAAATGCCGTCGCCCGGGTTTGATCCTGAATCACCCGGTCGCCAGAGCGGTGTTGTAACCACTACGCTAGCGCGGCTCCCGAGAATCAAACATGAACTCACCATTGAGTTAATACAGTATGTATAAATGAAGAATAGAACTGCTGTAAAATTGGTCATGGAAAAAATTTATAAAAGGTAATAGAGTTAGTTTATAAATGATCCATTTTTCATACTCGCTTTACTGTTGAGTTAAGTATTTGGTCCAACAAACTCTGATGCAAATATTTTACAAAAGCCCATTAGATTCAAAAAGGCAGACAAATGTATTGGTAGCTTAACCAAAGATTGTTAAAACTCACGAAAGGTAATTAGAGCGCTGTTTGGTGAAAAAGATCAGTTTTTAACACACTTTTAATTTTCAGGGAGATAAGTCTGTATTTGAATTCAGATGGATAATTCGCCCTTGAACAAATGATTACATGAAAAAAACCAATATGAAAAAATTTAGTAAAACACGTCGAGAAATTATGACTAAAGAGACAGATATATGACAGAACACTTTGGGAAATGATGACTTGAGAAATTGATAAATGACAGAACACATGGGGAAATGATGACCTGGAAGATTGATAAATGACAGAACACATGGGGAAATGATGGATTGGAAGATAGATAAATGACAGAACACATGGGGAAATGATGGCCTGGAAGATAGATAAATGACAGAATACGTGAGGAATTGATAACTTGAGAGATTGATAAATGACAGAACACACTGGGAAGTGACGTCTTGAAAGGTTGATAAATGACAGAACACACTAGGAAGTGACGTCTTGAAAGGTTGATAAATGACAGAACACACTGGGAAGTGACGTCTTGAAAGATTGATAAATGACAGAACACACTGGGAAGTGACGTCTTGAAAGATTGATAAATGACAGAACACACTGGGAAGTGACGTCTTGAAAGATTGATAAATGACAGAACACACTGGGAAGTGACGTCTTGAAAGGTTGATAAATGACAGAACACACTGGGAAGTGACGTCTTGAAAGGTTGATAAATGACAGAACACACTGGGAAGTGACGTCTTGATAGATTGATAAATGACAGAACACATGAAGAAATAATGGCTTTAGTTATTGATAAATTACGGAACACGTGGGGGAATGAAGGCTTGGGAGACCAATGAATGACAGGACACATGGGGAAATTATTGCTCCAGAGACGAATAAATAGCGTAATAAGACACCAATAAAGATAAATGAAGACGCCGACATTTGAAAGATCAAGACAATAATAAATGACAGCTTTATACATTGAAAAATTAACATTTAAATTATGGATATATGATAATCCAACACTGGCGTGATTAATTGTCCTCCTCGGGCTTCAGTTTAAATGAGGGTAAAGGAAATTAATGAGCAAGAAAAAAAAGGGAGGGAGGGTTAATAGAAATGTTCCCGAAGGATTATTTAAATTGATTCAGGGATTTGTTGCTTCGTTCGTTTTTGTCAGCCGATAATGAAAAGTGAAAAAAATAAACCACCGACCAAAAATGTTACAACCCTCCAAGGAATCTTTCTCGCAACCTTTTATCATGTTGTATGTTCTTCCCATTAACTACCTAAGTCAGCGCGGAAACAAAAGAAAAGAAATGCCATCTACACATTTCATATCGTGGCAGCCTGAACATAAGGTCACGTCTGTCCCGTACTGGCCAGACGTCGATCCAATGTAACTCATTGAGGGTAATGTAACTCATTGATAATACGTTGTGAATGAAGTTTGATATGAATCAAGTGACACATCACGCACCTCAGCACAGCACGTTACAGCGAAACTAGATTAAAATTTCTTTAAGGATAAACAAGAAAATCTAGTTGCGGTAAGATTGTTACAGCATTGTAGATAATGAAAAAAAGGAGAAAACACTCAGAGGGGGAAATTAACTCTACTATGAATCTTACCCAAAATATTCTTCCTGTCATGTGAAAATATAATGTACTCTCTAGATTTCCGTCGTTCATCATTGTCATCATCATAATCATCATCACCATCATAAACATTATCAGTGTCGTCATCACCATCACCAGCATCACCATCATCATTCTCATCATCATCTTTATGGAAAATGGTGTTCTTGTTGATTCACATAGCTGCCTTGTTCTCCCACAAGCATCGTATCTGTGTGGTTGTCACAGAATTGCCTCCCTTGTTTTGCAGTAGTGGTCCAACAGTGGCCCAAAACTCAAGAGTATCTAATATGGGTCTTCAAATGTTTCTACCTTCGCACAAGATTACTCTTGGCAGAGTTGTAGATAGAAGGATAATGATGCTTCTATCTCAAGGAAGTGTTCAAAAGATATTTCCGAAGTCAAGAACAATGCTGCATTGGCAGGGCAATTGTTAACTTATATCGGTCCTCCTCCTTTTATGAAGAATTAAGCAATTATTAATTTCAGCTCGTTCAAGATCCCACCCTGATTTACCTAGTGGAATTTATATTATTCTGGTTGGTATAGCTCTGTTTAGAGTGTATTCAGTAAATTGACTGAGACAAACATGCAGTACATTCAAAATGATTAAACCGACGTTAAATTTGTATATTTACAAATAACAGATATAATAGTCATTTAAGTTTTAACAGAAGCCACTGACACGAAAACGGACGTCCTGACCGCAAAACGTGAAACAAGAATAGGATTTCGGAATGTCAGGACAATGAACGAGACGGGTAAACTAAACAGGTCACAGCAGAAATGAGAAACTATAGATTACACATTCTAGGGATACGCGAGAGCAGATGGACAGGGGCAGGAAAAGTTAAAACAGCAACAGGAGAAACAGTACTTTACTCTGGAAGAGAGGATGGACAGCACAATGAAGGTATAGCCATTATTCTACAGAAAGGAATAGAAAGGACATTACTGGAATGGAAACCCATCAACAACAGACTGGTAAGAATAAGATTGAGAGGCAGATTCCCCAACACTACAATAATACAATGCTACGCACCAACGAATGACAGCGATGAAGAGGTCAAGGATGAATTCTATCAACAACTGCAGAAAGAAATGGAAGACACACCTAGATATGATCTTATTGTAATAATGGGAGACCTCAATGCGAAAGTTGGAACACACAATACATATAATGAAAGAGTAATGGGGAAATGCGGCAGCGGAACAGTAAACGAAAACGGGGATAAATTAATAAGTTTCTGCAGCATTAACAACCTCGTCATTGGAGGAACACTTTTCCCACACAAAGAAATTCACAAGCATGGGAATCACCAAATGGTCGGGACAGAAACCAGATAGACCACATTATGATTAATGGTAGATGGAGACATGCATTACAAGATATGAAGGTAAGAAGAGGTGCAGATGTGGGAAGTGATCACCATTTGGTAGTAGCAAAACTGAAAATGAAACTCAGAACGGCTGGATCAACTGTAACTACACAGAAAAGGTTTGACATCAGCAAATTGAAGGACTCCCTTACCAGAAATGCTTTTGCGGCTGACATAAAGAAACGATATCAATTTGCCAAAAGTCAGGAAAAGACATTGACTGATGATATATACCAGAAATTCATACCATTTCAACAATATATAAGGAAAGCAGCAAATCATACTTGGGATTCCAGGAAAGGAAGAAGCAAGACTGGATAACACCAGAAACATTAAACACCACAGCGATGAGAAAGGAAATAAAAAGAAAGAAAACAGAAGCGAAGTCCCCCAGGTTAAAGCAACTATATAGCGAACAGTACAGTCAGATGGACAAGGAAGTTAAACACCAAACCAGAGCCAACAAAAGGAATTTTCTAGACGATCTTGCAAGGCAGGAAGAAGAGGCAGCACTGAGAAATGAACAAAGCACAGTATACAAAATAACTAAAATCATCAGCGGAAAACGAGGTGCAAACAATATTACATTAGTAAGAGATAAGCAAGGAAATCTCATCACGACAGCAGAGGACAGGAAACAAGATGGGCAGAGCATTTCAGAGAAACACTGAACAAGGAACCACCAGAGACACAACTGAATGATCCTGAGGCTTAAAACGATCTAAATGTTAATACAGACATTCCACGAAAAGAAGAAATCATCACAGCAATCAAAGGGTTAAAGAATGGAAAAGCTCCTGGCCATGATAACTTAAATGCAGAGCTATTTAAGACAGACCCTGAGCTAGCAGCAGAACTATTACAACCACTATTTGCACAAGTCTGGAAAACAGGGACAACACCAACGGAGTGGAACAAATGAATAATTGTCAAATTGCCCAAGAAGGGAGATCTTGCAGACTGCAATAATTGGAGAGGAATCACTCTTCTCTCAGTTCCCAGCAAAATACTAGGCAAGATAATTATACAGAGAATTTCAAAAGCAGTAGACCACAAACTGAGGAAAGAACAAGCAGGATTTAGAAAGAACAGAAGATGTGTAGATCATATATTTACCCTCAGGAACATTATAGAGCAGTGCTCAGAATGGCAGAGACAGCTGAACACTAATTACGTTGATTTTGAAAAAACTTTTGACAGTATACATAGGGACAGTTTATGGAAAATACTGAGGGCTTATGGAATTCCAAGCTGCATAGTGCATAAAAAGACTCTATGCCAACTTTACGTATAGCGTTGGACAGAGCAACCTAACTTTCGAGGTGAAGACAGGAGTACGACAGGGATGCCCCTTATCAGCCACTCTATTTTTAACAGTCATAGACTGGGTGATGCGCCAGACAACAGAGGACAGTCCAAGAGGAATAAGATGGACTACATTTTCTACATTGGAAGATCTAGAATATGCAGATGACAATGCACTACTAGCACATTCACATCAACACATCCAGGACAAAACGGATAGACTTAATAAGTATAGCCAGCAGGTGGGCTTGAACATCAATTTAAAGAAGACAGAGGTCATGACGCTCAATGTGAGCAACCCTGAGCCCGTATCAGTAAGGAATCAGCTACTGGAACTGACAGAAACCTTCACATACCTAGGATTATAAGTATTTAAATAAATAACACGGTATTTAATCAGTTTTACAAATTACGGTTCACAAGAAACAAGGGACGTTTCGGGTTTTACCCTTCGTCAGCCACAAACAGGTGACAAAGACAAAAATTACATATAGGTACTACAAAACTATACGATGATGAGAAATATACAACAAATGGGCGATACAAGCAGATGGAAAAAGTAGACAACAACAGTGATGAGGGAAAAAAAGAACAATAATGATACAAAAAAACCGTAAAATCTAAAAGAAATACTGAAACAAGAAAGTAAATAATCAACGAAACGAAAAAAAGAAGAATAAACAAAACTGTGGAACTAGTAAAAGTTAGCTTAGCTCGATCCAAAGAATCTGTGGAAGAAAGCGGTAGTCTCTTGTCACAGAAATCACAAGGAAGTGACGTACGATAGTGACAAAACAAGAGATATAAAAAGATACGAAACGAACCAAAACAAAAACATAAGAAGATAGATCTAAAAGACAACGAATAAAGAATGAAAAAGAGAAAAGCTACCAGAATTTATGCAAAATGATGTTGTATATTCAAACCATCGGGAGCTAAAACGCCCATTTTAAAAATAAGGCGATTCTTCAACGAAAAGCGAGTCTTGTCATTACCGGCACATGAACGGAGGGCAGTAACATGTATATCGGAATTACCTGAATGGTCAGGCCTATTGAAATGAAGGGCCACCGGTAAATGTTTGTCATGATAGATGTCATTCAAGTGCTCACGAAACCTGTCTGCCAAACGCCTACCAGTTTCACCAATATAGGTCATGCCACACCTCTTGCAGATGATAGCATAAATCAGGTTTCTGGATTCGCACGTAAAAGACTCTCTAATGATAAATTTTCCTTTTGGAAAAGTGACTGTCTGGGTTTGGAGTACAAACGGACAGGTCTTGCATATACGGCGTTGGCACGGTATAGTACCATAGTAAGATGGGCTAGAATGTCGCAAGCGACTGTGTACAAGAATATCCCTAAAATTCCTATACCTACGATAAGCTACCAAAGGTGTATCACGAAACAACTCTTTGGTATCAGGATCAGAGTTGAGAATAGGCAGATGTCGAAACAGAATTCTCTTTACCGCCAGACAGTGAGGATGGAAAGTTAGAACCAGTTTGAGTCTGTCAGATTGGACAGAAGGTTTAGTAGTGAGTGCCGTCTGACGAGTGACGCGTGTGATACGATTAAGGGCATCAGATAAAACATGTTCTGGATAAAGACGTCGGCGAAAGAACTCAAGCATCGCTTGAGCTCCCTGATGAAAATCATCGTCATCGTGACATAACCGACGCAAGCGAAGAAGTTGAGAAAAGGGAATGGAATTTTTACAACTAAGAGGATGCGATGAAGTATAAAGAAGGAAACCTAGAGCGTCAGTAGCCTTATAATAGACAGACGTTTTCATAGTAACACCAGACCGCGGAGCAAGCAAAGACATCAACAACAGAATGAACAAAGCAAGAACAGCCTTTTTTAGTCTAAACAACATCTGGAAGTCCTCTCAGTACAGCACAAGCACAAAATTAAGATTATATCAGAGCTGTGTTCTTTCTGTGCTTCTCTATGGTGCGGAATGCTGGAGAGTTACAGAGAAGGAAATGTCGAAATTGTCCTCTTTTCACACAACATGCCTAAAAAAAATTCTCCAAATCTTTTGGCTGAATACCATCACCAACCAAGATCTGCTTACTCGGAGCAAGCAAGAGGACATGCACACCATCATAGCTGGCAGACGCTGGAGCTGGGTTGGCCATGTCCTCAGAAGAGACACCGATGCCATCACAAGAACATCTATGCTATGGACCCCTGAAGGAAAACGAAAGAGAGGCCGACCAAAAACATCTTGGCGGAGGACTTTGGAGGCTGAGATGCAAAGAATGAACTAGAGTTGGGGCACTGTACGAACGATGGCCACCGACCGAGCAAAGTGAAATCAATTTGTTGTTGCCCTGCAAGACGCCACCAGGCGTGATGGCTACTAACTGCTTTGACGATCGACAGCTAAGGATCAAAGAAGAAGAAGGTTTTAACAAGGTTTTAAAGAAATGAATAATTATTTATAAAAAAAAGTTTATGATCTCTGTTTTGATGGAATAGAAGTATGTAAAGGAGGTCACTTGGCAGCTTTTGGTGTGTACTTGTAAATATTATAATTAGAATGTACATCATTTGTTTCATCTTTTCGTCCCTGCTCCATATGAAACTTGGGACTACCTATGCTTTTAGTTCTCTGTAAGAAACTAGCAATAAAGTAGTCACCAGCCCTTGCAGTGGTAGTTCATGAAATCCTCATTCTATACGCTGAGGCTGCCAGCCTCAAATGAGTTGGATATCCAGTTAGCATTTTTCACATATCAATATTCACGTGGCAACATAAATATTTTAGTTCACATGTTAGTAATGAAAATTATAAAATGTAAAATGCACAACTTACGCCAATCTTGGCTCACAGACTGTTTGCTCAGATGAATAAAGGGACTTGACTAGGCCTCTTATACATGTTCTTGGGGGTCGTTATTGTAACATTAGATTCCCACTTTGACTCCGTGTTTCAGTTTCCTCAGTTTCCGGTTCCTTATTAAAATGATTTTCCATGGCTCTTTAAGTCCTTCAAGATGTTCCACAAAGTCCGGGCTGATAAATGGAATTCTGAATTCCAACTTCTGGCAGTCTGGTGTCGTCTTGGCAAGCGATCCCCACAGTGTCTTGACAGTAAAACGTGTCAGGTTATATTGCCTGTCTTCCCCCGCATTTGTTTTGTTACGATGCTAAGAAAGCTCCAATCGTTTCAAACATGCGTGTTTATTGTGGTAATTTCAAAATTATTTCCGCCTGAAATAATATGCGTGATGCAAAAGGCCACGTCTCCCAAATATGGATTGAAAACATCCGATCCTCTCTCGTCAATGTTTACAAATAACTTATTATTACTTTAATCTAAAGTAATGTCTTTGTAACAAGGTGTGCCGGAAACATTGATGTCATGCATGTCTGTCCAAAATGTGTTGCACAGACGAGTAATCTCGTTATCTGTCGCTTGAGCACACAAAATCCGTCTCCTTACCATCTTGGCAAAGAACGCACCTGGCCTTATCAGCAATTAAACAAATGCGCTGGGCGATTTTAATGTTACTCCGTAGCCTCATGTCGGGCACACCCGAAATTAACCAACATGGTTGTCGGCTAATATTATCTTATCCGTTCCTTCCCCAGCAGGGAGGAACAGGTAAGCAAACAGACATGACGACTCATTGCTGAAAGGAGAGTAAGAACGTTTGAAAATACCAAATATCTGCTACATAGCAGAGAAAGAAAGAGGTGCCGACCATGAAAAGCATGTAATAAGTCAGTACAACAAATGTAACTGATTACTGCCGGAGTGAAGCAGAGATCGACCCAAAATAATTATGTGAAAGTTGTTATATGTGGGTCATGCATGTGTCTTACCCTGTCTAGTTCCCGGGGGTCTCGATGATACAAAGAAAGAATAGTACTCCTCCCTCAGGCATGTCGTAAGAGACAACTAATATGAGGTATTGCACGAGACTCGCAACATCATCAAGTAAAAGAAATTGCTACAGATACCATGGTTACAGAAGCTCACGAGAGGGGACCAACTAGTATTGACGACTGGTTTTTTTTTTTTTTTGTTCCATGCTCGAGGGGGAGCTGATACAGAAATTATGAAGATAATATAAACATGTCTTGTGATTTCTTTTGTACTTATTTGTTCATTTGATGGGATTTTTATCTGATGGGCTAGTATTTTTCTTCTTTTGTTTTCTTTCACATTCGCAGTGAATAACTTCATGTTTTTATTTTTCATATTTGGTAACTATTTTAAACTGGGTTACTTTGGGATTTCTGTGACTCTTACCTGAGATGGAAGATGCCTAAATGAGCTTAAGAAGAGAATATGCCAGGCTCAAGAAGCATTTCGTAAACTGAGATACATTCTACGCAATAAATACTTGTTACTGCACGCAAGAAAAAGGGCTGTGAAGCATTATAACGAACCAATATAATTGTACGGTTGTGTGCCTGGTCACACACACACACGCACAGTATGTAAATTGTGAATAAATATATGTAAGTTGTGAATAAGTATATGTAAGTTGTGAATAAGTATATGTAAGTTGTGAATACATATATGTAAGTTGTGAATAAATATATGTAAGTTGTGAATAAATACATGTAAGTTGTGAATAAGTATATGTAAGTTGTGAATACATATATGTAAGTTGTGAATAAATATATGTAGGCTAAGTTGTGAATAAATATATGTAAGTTGTGAATAAGTATATGTATGTTGTGAATAAATATATGTAAGTTGTGAATAAATATATGTAAGTTGTGAATAAATATAAGTAATAACGTCGTTTTGAATTAAATGTGTGTCGGAAAATCTATTTTTAAGAGCCTTTGTGCATTTTTTTTGTTTTAGTTTTTTTCAGTTATTATTTTGCATATTTTGGCATTTTCAATTTTTAAAAAAATTTTGTCTTTTTTTTTAGTGTTTTCTTACTAATTAATTAATTTATTTTACAACAAAAATGTGGGATGTGAAAAGCTGTGCTTAATTTAATACTTTTCTCTTGGTGAATTTTCAGCGGACATAGAAACAACTGATGTAGTTTAGGACATAGAAACAACTGATGTAGCATATTTCAAGTATGTTCCTGTGGTGTGAGTAGTAGAGGAAAGGAACTTTTAAGTGCTTAAAACTTTGTTGGTAGACGATAAAAAGTGTTTCTCTTTTGAGAATCTATTAACCCGACCGCAAGGTCTTTTATATTTAGACATGCGCCCTAATCTAACCGATGGACATTGTGTCTAGGTTAGACACAGTACTCATCACGCCAAAACGAAACAAGATTGTATTTAATAAAATAAAAAAAAATTTTTTTTAAATTGTGAAAATCTGCACATGGTTGTCATTGTGTATTATAATAATTCATTAAATCAAAAATGTCAGTTTGCCAAAGAAACCGTAAAAATTTTCAGTTATTATTTCATGTCTTTTGTGTGTTTTTTAAATAAGGAATTATTTTGTTGATAAAAATAAAATTTTATGTTTGGCACAGAAACTATGAAAATTATAAATTAAATTAATAAGAGTGGGGGGCAATCGTATGTGTCTGTGTCTTAGGCTCCATGTTTTTGGTTAATTAAATAGACTTTCAGTTTGACGCATAAAATGTAAAAAAATGTATTTTTATGTCTTCTTCCTGTTTTGTATTTTGCCAATTGTTTTGCTTAGTAACATCAAGAATTTCAGTTTGGCACAGCAACAGCAAGAAACTAAATTATATTTGTTACGTTCTTTTTTGTTTTGTTTTATGCCTTTCATTTTCTTCTTTTAATAATACAAAATAATTTTAGTTTAGCTCGGAAACTGAAAAAACAGAAAGTTGTGTTTTTTAGGCCATTTTATTATTTTTTAATGGCATTGTTGGGGTTTTTTTTTTTTGGGTCATAATTTTATTTGTATAGGTCATTTTCCAGCAATGTTTAGGTCATTACAATCCTAGCCCTAGTCATAAATATCAGGAGAGGATAATCAGCCTTGACTGAACACGCGATGAGAAGTGGCTTACTTCAAAACGTCCTGATTACGAGAAAAATGAAGCAAAAGAAAAGTAGAGGATTATAGAGAGGTAAATGAAAGGATCAGCTTGATGCATGAGGCTTTGGAAGACGCCAAGAACAGAACATTATAAAATCGAGATCTGTGGAGCGGCATGATTGTTTATGCCTGTAGGCACTGCACCTGGCACGATTTTGGCTGTCACCACCCTTCGGCTGTCACCACCCTTCGGCTGTCACCACCTTTCGGCTGTCACCACCTTTCGGCTGTCACCACCCTTCGGCTGTCACCACCTTTCGGCTGTCACCACCCTTCGGCTGTCACCACCCTTCGGCTGTCACCACCTTTCGGCTGTCACCACCCTTCGGCTGGCCATAGAGCAAAGTCTGTCAACAAACGTATGCCAAGTTCTTCTGTCGTGCGCCATTATCTCTAGGTCTTTCCATGACTCCTTCATCCCCTTCATGAATGTCTCCTTTACTCTTCTCCATGTGTTCCTTGGTCTCCATCTACTGGTCTTACCCTGGTTATCCCAGAATAAGTTCTGACTTGTAACGCTATCAACAAGGTTCCTCAGTGTGTGTCCTATACATTGCCAGCGTCTTCTTCTTCTTCTCCTGTTTGACTGGCTTGAGTTCCACATTAGTAATCGTGTCAAATCACTTCAATCCTTCTATTCTACACAAGTACACACTTATGAAAGTCTGCAGTGTCTTGGTTGTTGTTCAAAAAAGACTTTGTTTATTTGACATTTCATTTCTTTTCTGCTTTCTGAGTGTAGCGTAGTCCTGAACCAATATCTAAGGGCAATTAACGAGAGCCTACCTTGCCTACATATATCAAAATATGTCAACAAATGTTTTCTACCAATCGCTGCACGAGCTGTAAACCGGTCTCAGTAACCGTAGGCGGCAGGATTGCTAGATGGAATCTGTGCAAACGTGAATGTGTACTTGTGACTTCAGGCCAAAAGATAAGTTATGTCCCTCAGAACAGTGAGCACAATAAAATAACAGGAATCGTAAACTTTCATTAGATACATGGATTTAGTTGTAGAAGCATGGACACAGGAGTTTTGAGTGATTACATGCAGTATAACTTAGAGCGAAGACTGTTTTCCCCGGTTTCAACTGTGATTGCAAACGCTACCAGCCAGCCAATAGAATCGCTTGTCTTCCTTTTGCCCGCTACCTGTAATAAAAAGGGGAAACAAATCTGGAATATTTCTCTTGAACCGCCAGAACCCAGCTCCTTCGCCATTTGCCAGTGAAGCAGACTGCATGGGTTTATGAAAAGCCTGTTGAATCTGAGATTGTGGGTCAGAGGTATCCTGTCACTCATCTTGTAGCAGAGAAGAACATTGGTGTTGTACCTAGCGGTGTATGATTTAAACAAGCACCCTGTACCTACATCAGTTGGAAGAGTGGGGACCCTCAGTGTTGGGCTTCTCCATCTTATATTCTGGCTTCAAGGAAAAGGCGGAAGCGAAGAAGTTAAGTTCTATTAGACAAGACTGACTCGCAGAGCATTGGCGTACCACACCCAGTTATAGTAGTAGTGATGAAAACAGTGATGATTAAATTAGTCTGGAAGCAACATAGACTTTAGTCAGTGTGACATTTTCAAAAGCTACATAACATAGAAATACTTTGAAGATAAACTCAAGTGATCTCAATAACATTGTAGTCAGTGTGACATTTTCAAAAGCTACATAACATAGAAATATTGTGAATTCAAGTGATAACAGTAACAGTGAAGTCATTATGACAGTTGTCAATATCCATTCCTCTAATACTGAAGATAAATTCAAGTACCATCATTAACATTGGTTCCAAAGGATTAGTTGCACTAAGACTTTTCATAACAAGGGAGCCTTAACAACTAGGAAAAGACTTTATTTGTAGTGTTTGACTTTTATTTGGTGTAGATACATCTAAACAGATGATTGTACATAAATAAAATTAAGAAATTGTAGTTCACTGTTTTTATTACTTTATGTCAGCTTTGAATTACTTTGAATTTAATTAAATCCCCTAGATACAATAACAGCCCATAGGTATAATTCTGAGAGGGGCACCATAGAATTCTGGTACTGAATATTACTATCTCGGCCAGAAATTCTTTACAGCCTGACTTTATACCTATGAACTCTATACACCATTGCTCTTTTCTGAGAATGGGGTATTTCTTTTAAGACCAGACTCTTCTCTGGCAACTATCCTAGTATCACCTGATACACCTGGTTGTCTTATTCTTCATAAATTAAGAAACCTCTCGCGACACTGAGCAGGTATTTACTTTGGTTGTTTTATCTGAGGCTTTTCTGTTTTTCTCTGCTGTAGACTCTTGTGGCCGTTGGCACATACTCATGTACAGATGTGGCTGGTCACTAGGCACCAGTCAGTCACATGTAGCCGTGCGTGCTGATGGTTATGTTTATCGTATTAGTGAAATTTGTATCACTGCCCTTCAGCAGACAGGTTAATGTTGATGGAGATGGTACGACTGTCTAAGCTCACAACAAAACAAAACAACAGCTCACAAACACTGATGGATGATGATTCAAGTCGGCGAGTGACTTCACGCTGACAGCAATGACGAGGGAAATTCAAAACATTTATTTGCAGCTTCACAGTCTGAGTGATTGTGACTCATCTTCCTCCTTTCATTCTATGTCTAAGTCGCTGTCTATCTGCATCTACGTGCTGTCTCTAACTTGCCTAGGTTGGTCATAACTGAAAAACCATTGCTGTCGATAACCGTTATTCTGTCCTTGCCCACTCTTCCTATCTATATTTGCTGTATTGCAATAGTGGAAATTTTTTGTTAAGGTAAAAAAAGGGAGGTGATCCTTTGTATATTGGTTGGACAGAGTAAATTAAGGGTTACATTACTTGTAGACTTGATTAACGGTGAATTGGGTTAACAAATATATGATAGAAGTCAGAAGTCAGATAGCGTCGTGAGCGCTGTTCTGTATTGTAGAACTGTAAATAGTTCTCACGGCTTGTCCGTGAAGGGACTGAGCTGCGTTGAACAGCGAAGTCCCGTGACTGTTTAGGCGGGAATTTTGTGACCGCTGGCAGTCGGGGGTTCTAGGTGTTGACGAAGGGAAGTCAATCCTGGTGTTTTTTCTAGGTGTGTGTTCCGACCAGTGTTCGGTGAAGATGTATAGTGTTTTTTTCACAATGTATGTCTCGGTGGAGACTTTTTGCACAGGCCTGTATTTGAATATTCTTCCTGTATTGAATATTCTTCCATGTGTTAGATTATTTGAAGATGGTACGTACTATAATATTTATGACTGCAGTGACAGCTTATGAGAGATTTTGTTATTGGGCACTTTCTATGAGAAGTGCACCAATAGTCTACAATTAGGCGCCATGAATAGTCTGAGAGGTAGAGAGATTACTTTGTAGGCCATAGACAGTTTTGTGAAGGAGATTAGGCCATATATATTGTGCAGGTTATATTACTGCAGACTGCTGTGTGCGCAGTCTTTCCTTTGAGGAATATTGTGGATGTGCATCTTCTATAGGAAGTGCACCACTATTTATTATTGGGCCTTAAGAAGGGATAGCGATGACGATGATTATTCAACTGCCGGGGAGCAGCCTTTGTTGAGAAGGGGAGACGTAGTCTTTTGAGGAAAATCGTTGATGTGCATCTTCTAAAAGAAGTGCACCGCTATTTAATAAATTTAATAGTACTGCGATGTGAGCAGTCTTTCTGGATTAGGCCATATGTATGAGGCCGTATTTGAGGCCGTATGTACAACTGCGGTGAACGCAGTTCTTTAAGGAACATGGTGGATGTGTATTTCTATGAGGTGTGCGCCACTAGGCGTTGTGATTGAGCTCTGTGGAGTGTTGGAGCTTCATGAGTACCTTTACTTGATACTTCGTACTTTATGCTGTATGTCGTCTATGTCAGTGTGATCGTATTGTAACGTAAATAAACTGGGCTTTAAACTTTACTCATCGTTCAACGATCCATGAATCCTATGTGTGTCACTGTGATGGATGAATGCACCAGTACACACCTACTTTGAACATTCTAGGCATAGTATCAGTAGTGACATATTTACAAATAGCCCTGGGTGGGCGTGGCCTATATAAGGAGAACCCAGTTACGCCTTTATCACTTAACCCCACAATATCTTTAACACTACTTTATCAGTACTTTCTCAGCTTACTTTATCACTACTCCGTCTTGTTCTCACATTGTTGGTAGGTACTGTTACCTCCTATCTTGGAAAAAGACTGGCCTAAACCGCTCGGGGTGGAGATTTCCGCTTATATTTATGTTCCCTACTTGACACGTTGGTAACTGTCTATACTGATTAACACTGCTGCTTACTTCACATACCTGTTAGACATGTAGTCTTGATAACGACATATTGAACTGGCAACATTGTATGTCTTGACTTTATATACACAAACGTGTCTAACATCTAGAATGGTGGCGTACGAGCGACTTGCTGGTTCGGCAAACAGTTTGGTATGATACTTTGACCACAGAACCAACCACCTTCAGTGGCTTGTTCGCCAGAATGAACCATCAACTAGCGCTCGCCACTACACAACTTTAATACTTGCACTTCTCTGCAACCTACGCTAAGCGCGTTCAAAATCTGACTGACTATATTATTTTCACCGATTTATTATTACAATTTTCTTCGAAGCTTCTCGGTTAACATCGCTCACTCACTACAACAAAAGTCTGGTGCACCTGTTTCGTTTCCTTGTTCGCACTCACAAAAAATCCCAAAGGGACGTAATAATAATTTCTCTCCCTTTGCTAACTAAGTTAAAAACCCTGTCTCCAACTCTATTCGTACTTTTAATAGCATATGCAAATTTATAAAACCATAACCACCGACAACTTACCAATCTACTAGTAAAATTTACGATCTTTTCTTAAGGTGCGCCACCAAAGATTTACCTCCCTTAGTCCTAAAAAAAAAAAATCTCTTAATCTTATCCCCCATATAGTAAAATCTAATAGTGCATTACCACCGTACGCAAATTTCTAAACCACATTTTCTCACTCGACCTTACATCTTTATTATGACCTCAACCTCACTATTGCAATGTTGCATTCTCGGTACTATTACATCGTCGCGAAAACAAATCTCGGTCGCCTCTGAAGGGAAAGGAAGTATTTCATTGATTCGTTACCTTTCAGATTTCTGCTTAGCACTGGTCTTCTACAAAAGCACGCCAATTTTTCATGTCCTATTCTTATTCGATCACGGTATGTCTAGAATTTTCCATCTCCAATGGAAATCTTTTTGGTCTCTGTCTACAACTCTTACCCAGTTACTCTTGAACAAGATAGTGATATCAGTTACGTTCCTGAATGTGTCCTATTTAACGACATTAGTTGCAGGAATATTGCCGTAAATTAATATGAAACAAATATAAAGGTATGTTATCAGGCACTCGCAGGAAATAAAGAAGTAGAACACCAGACAACAGAAAAACAACAGACTACTGTTGTTTTTCTGTTGTCTGGTGTTCTACTTCTTTATTTCCTGCGAGTGCCTGATAACATACCTTTATATTTGTTTCATATTAATTTACTGTTTACAGGCCTCAGGTTTCCCTCCCTTATTTGTAAAAAATGTTTGTACAATACCAAACCTACCCACTATCCTGTTCTCACTGTTCTAGTCTACTATCATTTACTGGACACAGTATTAAGGTCCTAAGGGTCTTGTTGGATTCGGCCTATACTGTTTGATAGAAATACAACAGAAGTGATTGCGTCATTAATAGGCTGAACTGCCCATGGAGGACTTCTGGTGTCGTGTATTGTGGTTCGCACTATTGACCTGCCATTGAAACATCATTTTTGATGATGCGTAGATGGCAGAGCGGATAGTGTGATTCGCTTGCATGGCTAGGCGGGGTTGTCGCACGGAAGATCCAGTGTTCAAATCCTGGGTAAGCCACTCATGTCTGTTGTTTTTCTGTTGTCTGGTGTTCTACTTCTTTATTTCCTGCGAGTGCCTGATAACATACCTTTATATTTGTTTCATATTAATTTACTGTTTACAGGCCTCAGGTTTCCCTCCCTTATTTGTAAAAAAGGAATATTGCCGCCGACTCGTTGATATAACCCAAACCGTCAACAGCTGCACATACAATTCTTTTTTCATAGAAACAAATAAAACAACACACACGCACACACATCTGTCGTGATGGTACCATTATACAAGTGAATTAAATCTTATATGATCTTACACTTGTCTAACGGGGAGACCCTTCTGGTGATCAAATCTACCTTCTGGTGATCAAATCTACCTTCTGGTGATCAAATCTACCTTCTGGTGTTACGCTCGGTTTAAATCTTCCTATCATAAATGGGACAAAGAAGAGATGGAACACATGTTATTTATATCGTTAATGGAATTGAAAGAGGCGCGAAGATCCCTTGTTGTCGTTAACTTCAAACAAACCTCATTGCAAAGAACTGAATTTGTCTTCTACATAACTGAGTTCTTTTGTTGATTTTATAACGTTTTTTAGTGTTTAAAAATAAAAAGATAAATGAAATATTCAGCGAAGCAGTGTTTAACAAAGTGAAAAGTATTTGACACAAAAAAATCATTGTCAATTGATGTAAAAAAGAGAGATTTGATTGTTATACAGAACCAATCCTGATATAAGGAACATACAGTGACCATATAAAAAAGATGTGACTTCACTAACGAAGCGTATCACTCATTTTAGAAGGAAGTGGTTCTTGTTTTTTTATAACCGTGTTATGAGAGGGGAGGGGAAAGCTGGGATACAAGAACTTTGCGATAAAAATTGTGAGGAAAAAGGTATAAAGGACGACAAAGTCAAGACCGTACAGTCTGACACAATGCCACGGAAAGAAGTCAAGAACTGAACTGATAAAAACACTGCAGACAGGTAGCTGTGGAGAGACGTGATCACCTATGCCAGAAAGCAATGTATCTTAAGACGAAGAAGAAAACGACCATGGTTCTTGGACATTATTAGATGAGTTATTGTTATTGTTAATCAGAATCGACATCATTGCACTCCGGGCAAACCCATAGGTGCTCAGTCTCCCGCAGCAAATGACGAAGGGTATGAAAGCTAATTGTTCCTGTTGCGCACTGGTTGTTTGTTTACACGACGCATGCGTCCTCTCATACATCCATCCCTGCTGTTCTTACGTTTGATGCCAAATTCCAGCAGTCTTAGCCTTGATGATTCATAGATTGCAGTGTCATTTTCTAATAGACGAACATGAATTGCCCTCCGTAATTCTTCCTTATCCATGGCCAATTGATAACTCTCCTCTTTTTTCTTCTTGAGGGTAACTGTGTATACCAGGCATGCTGTAAAGTACTGCTTTCATTCTCCTCACGCAAACCAGTGGTGAATATGATGGAGGCTCCAGGGGGAGCAAAGGTCAACTCAACCGACGCAGGATTATGCAAATATGGAGTGTGAGTGTGAAGTCTGAGTTAAGCGAATGGTGGACTGTTCGTGTTTTGACCCGTATAAGGCACTCATTCACTCATTACGTTATGTCACCAATGCAGACCACTGTAGTCGTTTCAATAGTTTAATTGGACGCACACACTTGACAGATTGGGTACAGATACAGGAACATGAGTCGACATAGACAGCATAATATTGATCAATGGACTACCGTCCTAAACTAGCATTCATGAAGAATAATCTTGCAATGGAACATCTGTAAACACCAAGATTTCCATAGTTTAAAAATACAGTCAGTAGACCTTACTGACTGAGCGTGTCAATTAAGCAATACTGTTCAAACTTGACTCCTAAACAGGATCTCTTTCTAGCGAAGATTCCTTTAGGTAACTTACAGTAAATCTCTGTGAAGATAACGTTAATTTCTTTATAATAGTGATCTCTCAATCATCACCTGATAATAAGGAAGTTTTCCCGTTCTCTGCTAATGATTTACAATAAGTAGAATTCCAAAATCAATCGAATTCCACAATGGCTGCTGGTTCCCGGTTGAGCATCACTCACTATACGGGTGTATAGCCAAACCTTCAATCGAAGCTTTGTTCATCAACAATAAATGATTCTACAAGGATCAGCATATTCTGTCCTCATAGTTGCTGCATATAAACATATTTAGTGCTGCTAGAGAATATGTCGTCCCGACATATTCATAGGTAAGTTCATGTAAACGTCTGCCCATCTTAAGCCTAGGAATGAACGAAGTCAGCAAAAGTACGTTTTTACCTGGACATAAGAAATACATTAGCAAGCACGAAAACGCTCTCCCGGCGTTATAGAATCACAACTGGGGAACTCATGGACTAAACGATCCTGGAAGAAACTATCTTCGTCCCCAGAATAACTTAAAGAGATCACAAACTCTTGGGCATCTCTCCGACATGACTTCTCGCCCTAGGCCTTCACAACCCAAGAACCCCCTCACCTCTCTTCATCCGCCGAAAACACCTGACCCCCTTCAGTACAGTACAAGAACAAATAGTTCCACTTAAACATACTAAGATATCAAGATATAAGACATACTCGTCCTACATAGACAAGCACTACACATAGATTCGGACCATAGACATTCTGAAGCAAGAACAATCTATTCCTAACCAAACACAGAATAGATTCAAGTAAGTCTAAATTCCTCCGCCGAGTTCTATTTTTAAGAACGCTACAAAGAGCGATAACTCACAGAATGACTACTTATTGCCCAATCTGAGTTTCGTCCCTCAAGACCAAAACATGCATTCAAAGATGAATATATCTTCATCAGACAATTAAAACATTTTACATGGTATGCGTAATCCGTGCGCCAAAAAATATGTGCGAAACAGATTACCACACCCCCCGGGAAAAAAATGAAAATCATTTTTTTTTCCATCTGAGAGCAACATACAATAGGCTCCCAACACATAAATACTGCGCAGATGAGAAATATCTGGAATTATTTAATCCAGATTAATGAAAATCTCAATCCCTCAGAGAAAGCATTTCTCTTAAGGGGGCATATACACCCAGAAAAAGACAAAAAGGTTATTTTTGATTTTCATATAATAATTGTGTTTTAAATATTTATAAGCCTTTTTACTTTGATATTCTTTTTGAATTATGTGTTTATCTGTAATAGTTTATGAGTTATCAATGTTCAAAGAGAATCAGATAAGTGTTTTAACATTTTTAAAACTAAACTTTAACGAAAACAGGGCTTGCGATTCACAGTTCCTGTGATATTTTCTACAATTTTAAAGCTATAGCCTTCAAATTTTGCACACTTATAGCCCATGTTATCCTTTATGGCATGAATCTCCACTTGTTTCTTACATGGTATAGAAACAGAGATATTGCTATACAAAGTTCTAAATTTGTGCTATTTAAAAGGGTCATATTGCAAGAGCCATATCTACAAAACTCATTGGGGTAGACATTTTTGGGTGGTTCACGCCATAGGTAGGGATGTTATGCACATCATCTGCTGGTTTGGCATTCTTTGCACCTTTTATGTGAGTGAAATTCATTCCCAGGTGCACTGGGGGTTTTCCTTTCTTTTTTTTTCATCACTTCATGTTAATTAATTATTTTCACAAAAAACATTAAAATTTATAAAGTAAACTTTGTTCATCATAAAATATAATATCTCTTGTAACATGTGGCCAAATTTTATGTCAACAAGTTTGTTAGTTATTTTCCTGTTAATTTTTTAATAAGATAACCCATTTCTGGGTGGGTGTTCCCCCTTAAGCATAAGTGTTTCCAGGGAGGTGTCACCAACGCATACTACTATACAATGATACAATGCATATAACAATTTAAGTTTAAGCATTCCAAGTACATGATTGACAAAAAGAAAAATCATCAACGAGTAATGGTGACTATATATCAATGAACGTAGTGTCATTACGAATTACAATGTGTATTTACTCTGGATAGCTGTAAGAGCTTTCTGATCGGTTTCTACTATAAAATGTGCGCCTAGAAGGAATCTTTGTAATTTGAGAATTGACCATACCATAGCCAACAGTTCACGGTCTAAAACCGAATAATTCCTTTCTGCAGCATTAAGCTTTCTGGAAATATACATTACAGGATGCAGAGTTCCAGAGTAATCTTGCATTAGTGCCGCTCCAATCCCAGTGGATGAAGCGTCACTACGAAGAACAAATGTCTTATCTTTAGTAGGCACCACTAAAATAGGTGCAGTAGAAAACATAGTTTTAATCTTATCCAAAGAGGATTGACATTCTTGAGTCCAATGGACTATATTAGGAGACCCTTTCTTTAGCAAGGTAGAAAGAGGTGCCATGATTGAGGACAGATTCGGAATGAATCGTCCATAGAATTGTATAAGACCTAAGAAACTTCGCACTTGCTTTTTAGTCTTAGGAATAGAAATGTTAAGTATTTTACTTGTACTGTATTATGTTATGGTCCTCTGTTTTTAGGAAACCATGGCCGACCCGGTGACCTAAAAAAGAAATTTCACTAAAACCAATGCAGGCTTTAGATGGTTTCGCCGTCAGGTTATACTCGCGTAGAGTAGATAGCAATTCAACTAACCCTGAATAGTGATCTTCCCAAGTATCGCTGAAAAGACAGATGTCATCTATGTACGCAATGACATCTGACCGATAGGATAGAATTCTACGCATCATGCGTACGAATGTAGCTGGTGCGTTCATAAGGCCGAAAGGCATAAAATTCCATTGAAAAAGGCCTCTAGGTGTAGAAAAAAAGCAGTAAAAGGTTTGGCGCGTTCAGATAGAGGAACTTGCCAATATCCTTTAGACAAATCTAGTTTATTGAAAAAATGCGATTTAGAAAGCTTAGTAAGTAGCTCTTCTAGTAAAGGCATAGGTTTCAGCATCAAACTTCGTTACTTGATTCAATTTTCGATAGTCAACGCAAAGACGTATGTTATTGTCTTTTTTTTTACGGACAATAACCATAGGCGAAGAATACGCAGAAGTGGATGGTTCAATTATTTTTAAATCTATCATCTCATCCAACTCCTTTTCAACCTGTGCTTGAAATGTATAGGAATAGGATAAGGTCTGACTCTAATTGGATTATGGTCAGTTAGAATAATGTCATGTTCAATGACATGAGTTTGTCCAGGAATGTCAGTAAGGACATCCTGAAATGTTTGTAACATAGACGAAACTTGTCGCTGTTCTCCTAGAGATAAATCGGGAGAAACAGTAACATTTTTTCCATGATTCACTAGAATGAAGTGGAATCATCGGAAGCGGAAGTTAACATCCGAAAAAAACTTGTTTCCTCATCCTGTATTACAGACAGTGATGAGTAATGACCATGTTGGACAGGTGA
The DNA here is from genome assembly GCA_024509875.1 of Oreohelix idahoensis. Lineage (NCBI taxonomy): Eukaryota > Metazoa > Mollusca > Gastropoda > Stylommatophora > Oreohelicidae > Oreohelix > Oreohelix idahoensis. The sequence goes on along the minus strand of JAMPIV010017683.1, from coordinate 48,312 downwards.
ATCGTCCGTTGCCTGGAAAATAGGCTGTAAATAATCCGGACGTTCATGGAATTCCGTAAGCATATTGATGTGGAAGGTTTTACGCTTCCCATCAATATCGACAATGTAGTCATCTTTGGAAATTTTCGAGATTATATCGTACGGACCTTTCCAAGAAATAAGTAGTCTGTTTTCCCTACAAGGTAGCAAAACAAATGCTTTGTCACCAGGACAAAGTTGTCGTAAGGTTCTTTTCTTATTGGCAAATTGTCTTGCTTTCTCCTTAACAAACTCAGAAGAAGAAGTTGCCAATTTGCATGCTTCGATAATCTTTTGTCTTAGCGCGATGACATATTCGTAAGAAGATTTTGTGTCATCGGTAATATTATCAGCGGTTATGAGATCATGAAGCAAAGACATAGGGCCACGCGGTCGCGCGCCAAAGACAAGTTCAAAGGGAGAAAATCCTGTATGTTCATTGGGAACCTCTCTGTAAGCGAAGAGGGCCGCGGGTAAAACCCTATCCCAATCTTGAGGATGATCCTCAGTTATCTTCCCTAGTAAGTTTTTGAGTGTTCTATTAAGGCGTTCTACCATCCCATTCGACATTGGGTGATAGATACTGCTCAAAGATCTCTCTATCTGGAGAGTAGACATTACTTGAGACATGGTATCCGATATTAGTTGGGTGCCATGATCTGATAATATTTCTCCGGGAAATCCCAGACGAGAAAATATAAGCCAAAGAGCATCTGCAATGTCAGCAGTAGTAATGCTCTTCAGAGGGATATCCTCTGGCCAACGTGTGCACATGTCCACAAACGTTAGGATAAACTGATGTCCTCTAGCAGATTTGATCTTAAATGGACCAATGATGTCTATCGCCATTTTCTGAAATGGTCTAATAGGAATGTCTGCAGCCTGAATAGGTGCAGCATGCCGTGGACCTTTGGATTTGACTTCTTGACATATTTTACAAGATCGACAATAGATCCGTATGTCCTTGTTCACAAAAGGCCAAAAGAAAGCCGCAAGAACTCTTGACTTTGTACGGGAAAAACCCATATGTCCAGCACACTGAGAGTCGTGTGCGTGTTGTAATATTTTAACTCTCAAATTCTTGGGTACAAGAATCTGAGAATGACTTGACTTGTTGGAGTCTTGCACCATACGTACAAGTACGCCATTCTTCATTGTAATCCAAGATTTACGCTTTGAATCTTTATTCGGATCACCTTTTGTTGCAAGAGTGAAGAATTTCTTTAGAGTCGGATCCTCTTCTTGCTGCTTTATAAATGAGTCACGCGAAATTACCAAGGGATCATCTTGGTTATGCACTTCATTATCTTCAATAGATGAAGTTTCGGGCATATTGAGAGCTTGAGCTCTAGTGACTACAGCATTAGCAGTTTGAATATTTTGTTTTTCCCAAACGGAAATTTGTTGTGGAGTGCATTTTTTGACTCCGTGAATACGACCGATGATAAGATCAGCGATCGGATTCGGCAGAAGACATGCGTGTACATCTCCTGTAAAGAAAGGAGTAGCGATCCTAATGATAGCAGTAGAGTATTTCTCTATGGTGCCGCCAAATGTTACACATTTGACTACTTTGCCTGTAGCACGAGAAGGATCTATGAGTGACTGCCTAACACCAATTGTGGTGCATCCAGAATCAAAAAGCAATGAAACTGGATTGTCATTTACTAAACCTTTGTGTAAGACAAGAGAACCTCATCCATCATGCGCGATTGACGCGGGAAGAGCGGGAAGAGGGTGGCCACAAATTAAAGTGGACACCGTAGTTGGTTCGAATAATGTTTTTGCATTGGGGGCACTGAGATGCTCTCCCAAAATCGAAAGCGGCACATGCCATATTTGTTAGAGTCATCATTATCTTTATTTTGTTTATAGGCATCATGGGACTCTTGCTGTGCAGAGTTTGCATGATAATGAGATTTTTGTTTTTTATGTTGGGGTCTACCTCTGTTATTATTACCCCTGTAATTATCATTGTTTCCTCTATTGTAACCCCTATTTGGGTTTGAGTCATAATTCCCCTGGTTACTATTATCATATTCATTATAATGAGTATCTCGGTAATTATGATCCTGTTGTCTCCATGAAGGAAAACTTGGATAGTTTCTAGAATGACTTCCTTTGCGGAAGTTCCTGTAATTATGACCACCCCTGAATCGAGGGCTGTCAGCTCTTCTCCAGGTATTCGAAGAAGAACCCTGAAATGATTGGTTACCTTCGTTCTGATAACTGTAATAGTTACCTTTTTTATTAAACCTATTTTGAGGTCCTTGGAATTTGTGAGAGTGATTAGGGTTGTATGGTGTTGCAGAAGCAACTGGCATACCTTCTTTAACCTTAGTATTGCTAATAGCTCCATTTGGGTGTGCAGTGACGTATTGGGTACAATACTGTTCCATTTCTTTTAGAGACTTAGGTTTACGCTCATGTAAGAATTCGAGGAAAGGTTTATTTATACTTGACATAATCTTGTCTCTGAGTATAAAGTCCATAAGTGCTTCATAAGTCTTTTCTGTTTTGGATAGCTCAATCCAACGATCAAATGTAAGACGTGTCCTTGCAATGAATTCTGAGAATTCTACCCCTGATTCAGGTACCATTCTTTTAAACAAAATACGGTAACCTTCCTCAGATAACTGGTATTTCTTTATCAAGGCTGCCCTAATAACCTCATAATTATCCTTGTCAGTTTCTTCAACCAAACTTAAACTCGTCAGAGAATCACCCTTTTAAATTCTCAGACAACTGATTAGCATATTGTGATTTACATCCACATTATGAGCTCGACAAGCACGTTCAAATCTATCAAGCCATAATGTTATATCATCACTGGCAGAATTGAACGCTGTACCTTGACCTTGTAAGTAAAGGGTTTTACCACTAGATGACTGATTGACATTACTCATGTTTGTCAATTTCAACTTTTCTAACTCAAATGCTAAAAGTTCTTTTTGATGTTCATGTTCTCTTATCGCTCTTTTCTCCTCAGCTTCAGCTTCTCTGTCTAATCTCTTTTGTTCAGCTTCTTTGTCTAATCTCTTTTGTTCAGCTTCGCTGTCTAATCTCTCTTGTTCAGCTTCTTTGTCTAATCTCTTTTGTTCACTTCTCTGTCTATGAAATCTCTTTTGTTCAGCTTCTCTTTTTTTGTTTTTTTTTTCCAATTTCCATTTGGAATCTCCTTTCCTCAACCTGCATCTGCAGTTTTTTTGTTCAAATTCTATTTCCATTTTTCTATCCTCACTTTTTTGTTTCATTTCCTCACTTTTTTGTTTCATTTCCTCAGCTTAATTGCTTTATCATATTGACTGGTAGCATACTCCTCCAACTTATCTCCAGTCTTGCCTAGAGATTTCCCCTAACTCAATAAAGTGTTCCAATGTAGACATGATGTCTAATAATGGTAGCAATCATCTTGACACAAAAATGTAATCTATATTCCAAAGTAATGTAAACACAAGCTCCTATAATTTGATCAATCAGCTCCTTATCCCAAACAATTTGGGGAAACAAGCCTTTAGTAAGGTCTTGTATAATCAACTGTGTACCAACCAATTACTAAAAATCATCAGTTGACTTTTTCTTATAAATTCATATGATCAAATATATTTTAAATAGTGTATGTCGATCAAGAACACAACAAAACAATTATACAAGAGAACAGGAAACATTTGGCAGAAATCAAATATAATCAAATAGGAAAAATCCAAAGAAAAATGATCACAAATCTGTGATGATATCTGCAATAGAATGAACAAGACAAATAACGCCACAAGTGTAATGAACCTAAAAATGTGTATAAAACTGAAAAGATAGCAAAGGATAGATCAAAAAATTCAAACGAATCAAACAAAACTAAGGAACACAAAATTATTTAACAAAAACAACGAAGAAAAAGAACACCTCATCACAACTAACCAAAATAGCACCAGATGTTTGCCAGCAAATTTCCAATCAAGAAAATTGCTCCCTATAGAACGCTAATATAAGCCCTATGTTACTTGGGGAAATCTTATATTAGACCACACGAATAATATGCAAACATTAAACATAAATACATATATACAAATAACATGTAAACATCAATAGCATACATGCATACATTAATTAATTAAATGTGTTGTGGTTGGAATGTGTTGTAAAGTATGCTCAGTATAAATGGTACAGCTTTTTAATTCAACTAACTGCCATTTTTTAATCAATTTCAATCTTTGATTTATTTTATTACACTGTTCTTAAATATTAAAGTTTCAACACAAAGCAGAACATATAGAAGATCCATCGATGAAAATAGGCTTCTAAGTTCAATACTTCTGCTAACACAGTTAATTTTGCTTGGCCAATGTTCTGTGTAATGCTGCGATGTCCACTTGCAAACAACTTGCCGTTGCTACGCTGTATGTTATATCAAATATATATTTAATAGTGTATGCCTGTACCAAGCAAAAATGTCAACAGCGGTGACCTAGATACTGTTACACAAGAGTGGGGGTCATAATTCGTGGGTAATGGGTGGTGGTAAATCTGTGGTGGGTGATGGGATTTTGTGAATCTGTGGTATTGCAATAGTGAATTTTTATAGGGGGGGGGGGGGGGGGGGGTTTACTTAGGTGTATTTTTTTGTGTATTAAAACTGAAAAAATTGATGTATGGTTGTCATTTTTAGACTATCACAAATAACAAAATATTTTTTATGTGTAACTATTGAATTACACTTTAATTGATTAACAGTAAATGTGTTCGACTGGAAAGGATATTAGTACACATCGGAACGAGCTGGAAGGGCCAGAAATGTTAGACCCTGGTGCCAGCAATTTCAATCAAGAAAATTGCTCCCTTTGAACGCAATTCATAAGCCCTAATGTTACTTGGGAATTCGTTTCGTTCGTTAGACACACGAATCTACTATAATTGCAGACATTAATAACTGGGAATAGTCTATACTTTGTCTATATCTATCTATCTATGTTTTATCTATCATATAGCTATAATGCCCAGCATTAGATTAATTTAAATGTGTTGCTTGGTTTGGAATTGTTGTAGAGGTCCTGCTCAAGTATAATGGGTACTGCTTTGTTTATTAACGAACACCATTTCGTACGCTTAGTCACGTTTTGAATACCCAATTAAATCTGCTGATTTATGTGACATCACAACTGTTAACTTATGCTGGTATTTCGTAAAAGTCAAGTACTCTTTGCTATGAAACTAAGAAGGTCATCGATGGAAAATTGCTTTCTATGGTTCAAAAACTCACAGAATGAAAACCAGTTAACTTGCTGCCAGTTCTGTGTAATTACATGTCCACTAGTAATACAACTTGCCGTGCTACATGGATTTAATATGCTCACTTCCTGTATAATGGGGTACCGAGCAACTAACTGTCAACAGCTGACAATAGATACAGACATTGTCATACGAAGGTGGTTTAATTATGTTTTACATATTAATACCTGGGTGGTCGGTGAATAGTCAGATGGAGTTGTAGTGTGTGTGCCAAATTGTTGGAAATAATCAATTGTTTTGAATTTCTGGTTCGGGTGCGCATTTTTGTGTAAGTCGAGTTTAAGGTTGATGTGGACTGTAGGTTCATTGGAAACTGGTCCGTATCTAGGATCTCATGGTCACTGTATTTACGTTGAGGTCCTCCTATTGCATAACTCATTTTTTTGTTCTTCAATCGTTCTCTGTGTATACCAGGCATGCTGTAAAGATTTTTATTTTCATTCTCCTCACGTGCAAACCAGTGGGGTATGAGAATATGATGGGAGGCTCCAGGGGGAGGGCAAAAGCAAAGGTCTAACTCAACCTTATATAAGCCAGAATTTATGCAAAATAGTGGAGTGTGAGGTGAGAAGTATGTGAGCTAGGCGAATGGTGGACTGTTCCGTGTGCTTTGACCCGTATAAAGGCCAACTAGGGGTTATTTCACTCATTACGGTCAGCGCCTCACCCAATGCCAGACGCACTGGTTAGTCGTTTCAATAGTCTTAATTGGACGCACACACTTGACAGATTTCGGTACAGTTACAGGGAACATCCCTGAGTCGACATAGACAGCATAATATTGATCAATGGGACTTTTCCGTCCTAAAAGTAGCATTCATGAAGATATAATCTTTGCAATGGAACATCTGTAAACACCAAGATTTCCATAGTTTATAAATACAGTCAGTAGACCTTACTGACCGAGCATGTCAATTAAGCAATACTGTTCAAACTTGACTCCTAACACAGGATCTCTTTCTAGCGAAGATTCCTTTAGGTAATCTTACAGCAAATCTCTGTGAAGATTAATGTTTTAATTTCTTTATAATAGTGATCTCTCAATCATCACCTGATAATAAGGAAGTTTTCCTCGTTCTCTGCTAATGATTTACAATATGTAGGAAAGTAGAATTCCAAAATCAATCGAATTCCACAATGGCTGCCTGGTTCCCGGTTGAGCATCACTCACTATACGGAGTGTATAGCCAAATCTTCAATCGAAGCTTTGTTCATCAACAATAAAATGATTCTACAAGGATCAAGCATATTCTGTCCTCATAGTTGCGTGCATATAAACATATTTAGTGCTGCTAGAGAATATGTCGTCCCGACATATTCATAGGTAAGTTCATGTAAAACGTCTGCCCATCTTAAGCCTAGGAATGAACGAATGTCAGCAAAAGTACGTTTTTTTTACCTGGACATAAAGAAATACACTAGCAAGCACCAAAAAAAAAACGCTACTCCCCCGGCGTTATAGAATCACAAACTGGGGAACTCTTGGACTAAAACGATCCTGGAAGAAACTATCTTCGTCCCCTAGAATAACTTAAAGAGATCACAAAAACTCTTGGCACTCATCTCCGACATGAGCTTCCCGCGCCCCTAGGCCTAGACAACCGAAGAACCCTGCATCACCTTACCCTCTCTTCATCCGCCGAAAACAACAACCAACCTGACCCCCTTCAGTACAGTACAAGACAAATAGTGCCACTTAAACATACTAAGATATCAAGATATTAGATACCATACTCGTCCTACATAGACAAGCACTACACATAAGATTTTGGGGGGGGGGGGGGGGGGACCAGTAGACATTCTGAAGCAAGATGAACAATCTATTTCCTAACCAAACACAGAATAGATTCAAGTAAGTCTTAAATTCCTCCGCCGCCGAGTTCTATTTTTAAAGAACGCAACACAAAGAAGCGATAACTCACAGAGATGACTACTTATTGCCCAATCTGAGTTTCGTCTCCTCAAGACCATAAACATGCATGTCATAGATTCATTATATCTTCATCAGACAATTAAAACATGTTTACATGGTATGCAACTCCGCGAATGCCTGGTCCAAGCCCGGATGAAAAGTGGAGGGCGGCCTGCATGGAGGCCGTAAGGAGGCAGCCCCTCACATGCAATAGGCACCAACAGGGCCAATCACCTGTGTGCTCTATACTCATGTTTACGTGCAACTTAAAAGTGAAGCACAACCGGACTGATTCTAAAGGCTACCCACTGGAACGGGGACTACGGACTATGGACTGATGGGAACTTGGAACACAAGAAGTTTTAATGGGATTAGGAAAGAGGAGCTTGTTGGAAGAGATGAGGAATAGCCAAACTAGAAATCCTGGCTATAACGGAAACGAAAGACATAAAGGACAAGGAGTCAATGGATCTCGATGGTCAAACACGTTGCTCTTCTGTGGTGTACCCTTATCTGAAAAAGCTAAAGGGGCGTGGGTTTGCATTGTGGCCCAACATCAAAACGATAGTATCAAGGGTTGGAACTTTGTCTCGGAGCGAATTATGGTAGTGTAAAAACACAAAAGACGGAGACACCATAGTCAAACCTGGGGCATAGGGTGTATGGGGCCAAAATGAGAGATGGAGAGAGGAGAGAGGTCAAGGGAGGAATTTCTTCGAGCTGTTCAAAGGGACAGTTGATGACTGCCTAGTGATGAAGTTATCCATGCTCGGATATTTTTAGGCCAGAGTTGGAATTGTCCAATGTACTAGATGGGGTGGAGGTAACGGAAGATATGGAGAAGATACTCTCAATAATGACCAAAGTGGTAAGGCGGAACACCTTAGAATTCTGCAGATGATGCAGCTAGTGATCATTACAAACACACGGTTCTCCCATAAGCGCATACATGCATAACACTAGATGATAAATCCAACCAAGAATGCGAAGTCAGTGATCGGACTATGCCCATTGTTCGGAAGAAGTCGCATTTAGATATGTCCGAGATTGCTAGAGTCTTGGTGGGGGCCAAGAGAGTGGAAGTGATCACTACCTGAATAACAATCACAACTGAACAAACTTGAATAAGAGTTGCCTCAGCTGTAGGAACTGCCCAACATCACGCAAGAAACCACGTAAACGAGCAGGCGAACCGAGCATTAGGACCTACCAGCTGAGAGAGCCAGAACTTAACACCAGATATCAGGGGCTTATTGCTACAGCCGTGCGCTACCCACAGAAGAACGACCAAATGACTTGGGAAACCCTCTGGAGATATATTTCAAGGATGCTATCATTAAAAGACAGCTGCTGCAGAAGCAATGCGGTGAATGTCCGACTTGGTAACCAGAGAAAGAGGACACCGTTGGAGGACAGAGGATAGTCAAAGAGAAACATAAGGAGAGAAGAAACTGGCATGGAAACCATACTGTAGGAGCTAAAAATACTTACAACGAGGATCAAATGGAAAAAAAATATAGAGAATATGTGACACTCAGAACAGAAGCAAAGAACAAAGTGCTAGCAGCAAAACAGACGTCCTGGGAAGAATTTGGAGAAAAGCTAGAAAAAGATGCACAAGAAAACCAGAAATTGTTCTATAAGACCCTAAAGAACATGAGGAAGGAAAAACAATGCCCTCTCAAATTTTAAAAGGACAAGCAAGGCAAATTGCTTACTGCCCCGAAGGAAGTAATGGAAAGATGGAAAGAATATTTCTTCCAAAGAAACTCATGGATGGTGGAGCAAGCTCAAGCATCAGGATATGATAACCACAGACTCTGAGAAGTGGAAACCTGATGGTGATGAAGATGAAATAAAGATGGAAGAAGTAGGTGGGCAGAACTAGATGAAAATCCTAAGCATGGGCCAAAGCAGCAGAGGCTTGTTGGTATAAACTCATAGAATTGGTTAAGTACATGGGAGCATCAGGCGACCTATTATTCTTAAAGGTCCTAAGGCTGCGTGGTGCACAAGAGTACCATAAACCAACATGTATTGGGAGATAGCCTTCATAAAACAACACATTTTCAGAAAGGGTGACAATCGACAATGTGGAAACCTTAGAGGCATTATTACTTTCTCAGTTGTTCTCTGGTCATACTTCGACATTCCGCGAATCCTAGTACCGCTGAGACTCCGATCAGCGAGCTGAGGCACAATTTCGCGGATGAGGTCCAGTGCGAGTTTCTGACGTAAACCGAAGTACATCAGAGGACCGTAAGCGTCACACTCACGCACAGATGAGTGAAATGGTTCTTGAGTATAAAGAGTGTGAATCATCTTTGTTTATAGATCTGGAAAAGGCGTGGACAGGGTCCCATGGAGCAAATTTGGGACTGTTTGGCAGGAAGAATATTCCAGCACCTCTGATTCATGCTATACAGAGCTTCTACAAGTCTTGCAGAAATTATGTGAGGACAGCAAACCATAAGTCAGAAGAGTTCAGGACCACCACTGGTGTAAGACAAGGTGATATCCTATCACCTTACCTCTTCATACTCCTTATGGTCGATGTCATCAAGGCATGTAAGGAGAGAACAAGAAAGTATTCAGTGGGGTACTGGAAGATGAGACAGGTCTATATTTCGGAGCTGGCATTTGCTGATGATGTTGCCCTGATTGCTAAATCAGAGGCACATCTCGTATCCAACCTGCAAGTCTGGAAGGAGGTGTGGAAGAGAGGGGATGGTCATCAAGCAGCTCTAAAACAAAATCCATGGTGATATCACGAGAAGAGAAGAATACAAATCAGATTAAAAGGTGTGGGAAGGATGAGCAGCCCAGTCCGCTGAGAGCAACTGTCGATCCGCCACTATAAAATACTCTGCGTAGCTATTTTAATACGACCGAAAGTGAGGCATCCAAGATGATGATGTTGAGGACGCACTCAGACATATAGCCAGGCGGCCTGAGGAGACTTTATTCCAGGCCATAAATCGTGGATTTCCCCCTCACGGCAAGAAAGAGTTTGGTAAGAAAGACGAATATGGGCTGTAACTACCGCTCGCACCTATTGTCCGCAGTTTTGTTATTTCGACATATGGTATGCTAGTCGTGGGCAAGGCATTGACTACTAACCCACTAAAAGCGGCGCAGATCCAAACCTCAGAATGTGAGGTAACTCATGAGAGATACAGTGGTTTGAAGTAAAAAGGAAGAAGACATGGTCCGCATTACCCAGACGCATCCGTCCAAAGGCTCCACTTAAAACATAATACCATCCGCTGCCAGACCCAAATACGCAAAACTAGCTCTCACAACATAAGATGGTCAATATTTGGGCCATGTGATTGCAGAATTGGAAACGAGAAGATCAGGATACCAACGACATAGCATCATAAGGGAACACAAAAGAGCCAGGGATCCAGACCTCCAGGGACGAACTTAGACGACTAACGTCCGTCGGTAGACGAGACAAACCATTAGGACAATCTAATTGACAGGTGAACTACACAGGGTATAGAAATGGAACCAGGCCAGGAAGAAGACAGCTGATAGAATGGGTTGGCGCTCTCTCTTCCAAACCTCTACAACCTATGAAGGGGAACGACTAAGTTTTATGTACATTTATGTCGAAGCCATCCATGTTGGAACCTTTCTTGCCAACGTACGGAAGCATTGTGAGTCTGATACAAAAACTGCCTTTGTTAATAAAGTCTCAGACAGCCATCATAAGGCAGCAGTAACTGCTTCTACCTCCATTCTCATGCTGGAGTGTTGTTATGATGTAAGTCCATGCTATGTTCACGGACGGTTCTGCCCTTGTACTCTAGCAGAGAAGCCCCACCCTGATTTATTACCACAGATTCTCAGACCCTTCACAATGGCATCATCATTATCCTCAGCTTTATCATTTATAAGCTGATCAACTTCCAGCTCTGCTCTCCGAGATGTGAGTCAACATTATATGACATGCATGTGAGCAGCTATAACTGATTGTATATGTATGTATGTATGTGTATTAGATGAGTACACAATCTGAACTTGGCCGGCCCAAAGCTACCTGGTGGAAAACTGTGGAGGCAGAGAAGCTGGGGCACCACGTGAAGAATAACTGCCAATCAGGCAGAGCGGAGGGACAGTTTGTTTTGCTACACTACAAGACTCCACCAGGCGTGATGGTCACTGACTGCTTCGTCGGTCAGCGGCCAAGCACCAAGGAAGAAAGAGACTACACAATCTCAGATGTGAGTCAACATTATATGACATGCTTGTCAGCTGCTATAACTGATTGACATCATTATTATTATCATCCTCATCATCGTCACTTTCCTTTAATCTCCTCCTCGTGGAGTATGGAGCTACTACAGCAGCTGGTCCCCTAGCAGGAAGCATGCAAGTTCTTTTGCAGCGGTAGTTTCTGTAGAAATTCGTTTTCTACGATGAGGTTGCCAGTTACATGTACCATCTCATATTAGTGGCCTGGTACGACACGCTGTAGGGAGTAGTTGTCCTATTTCTTCTTGGTCACCTCAGAGACCCCCCAGGAACTACACGGGGCAGTACCTGCTCATGTCTGTATGTAAATGTGTGCAAATGTTTATGAGTATGTGTGTGCTTATATGCGGGTTTCTGTGTATGTGCGGTTTTATCTTCTTGACACGTGACAAGATGGTATGCTTGCTTGTGTATGTATTTATGTATGTGTATAGGTGTGCAAGTGCACTTGTGCACTGATGTGCAGGCTTCTATGTATGCGCGGTTTGATCTTCTTAGCATGTGATAAGATCTTAAACTTGCCTGTGGATGTGTGTAAGTGTACATGGGTATGCGTGCGCAGAGTCGGCCTTAGGACAGAACGAGCAGGGCCACCGCCCCGGGCGCTTAAAGGGCAAAGGGATGCAGGAGCGGGCGAGAAAAAAATATTTGTTCGTCAATGTGATCGACTGTTACAAGAAAACAATAAAACCGAACAATGGCGTATTTTTAACTTTCTGTTTTTAGTTGTTATCGTGTATTTGTTTGTAAATAATAACTATCTAAAACTCAGCGATTTCAATGATCTATCTTACTTGTTTTTCCAGTGGACCTTAATTAACTTTTGCAGCAAGAAGTGTAAGGGAGGGGCGCATGTCAAACCACTCGCCCCGGGCGGCAAATACTCTAAATGTGAATATAAGTTTATAAACTAATAAAACGTTATTGAATCAGTTTTACAAATAACAGTTCACATGAGACAAGGGACTTTTCGGGTTTTACCCTTCGTCAGCCACAAACAAGTGACAAAGACAAAAATTACATATAGGTACTACAAAACGATGATGAGAAATATACAACAAAAGGGTGATACAAGCAGATGGAAAAAGTAAACAACAACAGTGATGAGAGAAAAAAAAGAACAATAACAATACAAGAAAACCGTAAAATCTAAAAGAAATACTGAAACAAGAAAGTAAATAATCAACGAAACGAAAAAAAAGAAGAATAAACAAAACTGTGGAACTAGTAAAATAAAGCTTAGCTCGATCCAATGAATCTGTGGAAGAAAGCGGTAGTCTCTTGTCACAGAAATCACGAGGAAGTGACGTACGATAGCGACAAAACAAGAGATATAAAAAGATACGAAACGAACCAAAGCAAAAACATAAGAAGATAGATCTAAAAGACAACGAATACAGAATGAAAAAGAGAAAAGCTACGAACGAACGAACGAACGAACGAACAAACTTTATTTTCAAAGGGTTAAGAATTGGGCACGCAGGCCCGTCTGACATTCTGCCCTTCCTCTCTCTCTCATCATGTATACTGTATCCTTCCATCCTCACATTTACTTTAAGCATTATTAAGGCATTTATCATTATAAAAGTAATATAACATCAAACATTTGCAATAATAATCATAATTAAAGTATGTTTTTAAAATAAATAAAGATAGATAGATAGATAGATAGATAGATAGACAGACAGACAGATAGAACGAACGAACGTACGAACTTTATTTTCAAAGGGTTAAGAATTGGGCACGCAGGCCCGTCTTACATTCTTCCCTTCTTCTCTCTGTCATCTTGCATACCTTATCCATTCAATCGCACATGTATTTTGAACACTATTTAAGCATACAACATTATCAAGGTAAAATAATAACATACATTTGTAACATCCAGTCATAATCAAATTTAAGTATGTAAAAAAAAAAATAAATAAATAAATAAAAATAAAACAAATAAATAAATTTTAAAAAAAAATAAAAAAAAAATAAAAGTAATTTAAAAAAATAAATTTAAAAATTTAAATTAAAAAAAAACACACACAATTTAAACCATTCATACGGTAAATTAGACATAATTTGAAACGTAATCAGATTATGGTGGTATATAATAAGAACTCGTGACATATTGGAAATCTGCTGCTGAATGACCTGGGACTTAGTGTGTTGTCAGCGCATGCGGAAAATGTTCCCACAGGTGAGCGGCTTTGAGTCCCAAGCAGATACTGCCACAGGGAGTGAATTGTTGAGGCCTCCACTATACGAGATCCAGCTTTATTACCTATGCTCCTTAGGGGGGTAGACTGAATAATGAGGGTATTGACTGATAGATGAGAATCGTGCTCTAAATATATGTGTGCTTATGTTGCGGGCCTTTCTTATGGATGAAAGGACGGAAGGAAATTTTGACTGACCGATACAGACAGGGATAATCAGATGGGCCGATTCGAGGTGGAGTGCGGAAGATGGATTCTCCAGGATTTAAGATATGTAATTATACAGGGTCCTTGTTTTTTGGCCACCGTGTCATAATGACCGTAGCGAATCTTTCAGTGTGGCCTACTATATTAGACTAGATCCTTTAAGAATTTCCTCGAAGAATTAAGTTGTTGAGTACCGTTTAATAATTTTACTTTGGTATTTGGGGGGGGGGTGGGGGGGTGTTAGCACATGTGCATTCATATGCTCAGAACAAGGGTTCTTCAACTATGTTAACAAAATACCTTTCAACGGGTGTCTGGTGATGAAATGAAAGCTGTTTTTTTTTTTTGTTATCAATGTCATTCTTCCTTCATGCGCTCCCGTAGGTTCACTTTGACCTTCTTCACATATAGCGTCATGACCATATGTCTGGACCGTCATACTTTGTCATCTGCCCCATATTCATTTACCAAAGTCTTGCAGTCGCATTGGTCCAATCTGCCCAATCTCGTACCAATGGCTTCCGCAATAATCGTGCCATCCAGCCCACATCTTCTTTCCCTTGTCGTTACCCGTCGCATGCTTTAAGCACCTATCGCGGGCTGTCGACCAGTGCCGATCAGCCCAAACTCTGGCCAAGTCTTTACCGTTACAAATGGCACCATCATGCCCATATTCTTGTCCATGTCGTCCTGTACACATGACGCTGATCAGCCCATACCCTTTCCAAGTCTTTTCCCGTGTCACATGCCTTCAGACCCCTAAATACCCGTTTCGAAAGTCTTTTCCCGCCACATGGCCATCAGCCCTAACACCTTTCCAAGTTCTTACCGTCCCACATGCCATCAGCCCAAAACCTTTCCAAGACTTCCGGTTACATGACCATCCAGCCCTCAAATTCTGTCCAGATGTCTTCCCGCCACATTGACATCAGCCCTATTCCCTTTCTCCAAGTCTTCCCTGTTACATGCCATCAGTCCCTAATTACTTTCCACGTCTTCCTGTCACATGCCTATCTGCCCAAAACTTTTCTGTCTTCCCTGCCACTTGCCATCAGCCCACTAATCCATTTACCAAGTCTTCCCGTTACATGCCTCATCAGCCCAAACTCGGTCCTTGTCTTCCGCGCACAATGCCATCTGCCCAATCTCGTTTCCAAGTCTTCCCGTTACATGCCACTCAGACCCAATTCTGTCCCCATGTCCTTCTCGCCACATGCCATCTGCCAAAACCCTTTCCAAGTCTTCCCGTTACAGCGCCATCAGCCCAAAAACCCTTTACCCCCATGTCCTTCCCGCCACAATGCCATCAGCCCAAACTCGTTCCATGTCTTCCCGCCACATGCCATCAGCCCAAAATACTTTTTCCATGTCTTACTGTCTTCCCGCCACATGCCATCAACCCATAACTCTTTACCAA
The DNA here is from genome assembly GCA_024509875.1 of Oreohelix idahoensis. Taxonomy (NCBI): domain Eukaryota; kingdom Metazoa; phylum Mollusca; class Gastropoda; order Stylommatophora; family Oreohelicidae; genus Oreohelix; species Oreohelix idahoensis. Next base: position 33,011 of record JAMPIV010017683.1, on the reverse strand, counting down.
TGTCTTTCCCGCCATTTGCCATCATGCCCCATAAACTCTTTCCCAAGGTCTTTTCCGGCCACATGCCATCAGCCCCAAAATCTATCCATGTCCAGTGTCTTCTTACTCATCTCTTGTTGCCACATGGCGCTTGTCTTGTTCTTTTCAATCAGTTCCACCACGTGACTGTTCTTCCTCATACCATTTTCAATTCGAACTATTTACTAACCATCATTCATTATTACACTAATGTTAATGTTAGAAATTATTGGATAATCACAAAGCAGTGATGTAATTTTACAGAAAAAAATAGCCAAGAATCTTATGGCCAGCAGAAATTTAAAAAAAGAAAGTGAAGATGTTTTTCAAGAAAGCGAGGACCACAAAGGAAAATTTGGGAAAGATTTAAAAAGAAAGAATCAGGTACCTTTTTTAACGGGACACCATTGTTGAAAAAAAAAAGTTCTGCAGCATCAGTGCGGACAGGCTATATTTAATAGATAGGCAAACAACACAGGCCGACTCCAACAGAGACGATTTTGGACAAAATAACAAAATTATTCTTATCCAATGTAACCGTAGCCTGTTGGCGTAGGTGACTAATTTTGTTTCGGCCACCATCCTCTTGTTCGCAAGTGCGGTTTTATTAGTTCTGTTCAGTGGCGGATTTGCTTTTGTTTGCATTTTGGAAGACTCTTAAGTTTAAACTCTTTTCTTGGAGGGGGCCCTTTTTGTATAAAATAAGGGTGGAGTTGGGGAGTATGGGAAAGAAACGTCTTCTTAATTCTTCTTTGATCCTTAGCTGGCCGACTGTCTAAATTCAGTCCAGATGGCCATCACGACGCCTGAGTGGCGTCTTGTTATGGGCAGCAACAAGCTGCTTCCACTTTGTTCGGTCGGCGACCCATCCTTCCGTAGTGTCCCCCAGCTCTGGTTTCATTCTTTGAGCATCCTCGGCCTCGCCACTGTCCTCCGCCAAGTTGTATTTGGATGTCCTCTCTTTCGTTTTCCTTCTGGGGTCCATAGCATAGCTGTTCTTGTGATGGCATCGGGGTCTCTTCTGAGGACATGGCCAACCCAGCTCCAGCGTCTGCCAGCTATGATGGTGTGCATGTCCTCTTGCTTGCTCCGAGTATGCAGTTCTTGGTTGGTGATGGTATTCGGCCAAACGATTCGGAGAAATTTCCTTAGGCAGCATTGTATGGAACGGAGGACAATTTTGACTACATTTCCTTCTTCTATTAACTCTCAAGCATTCACAGTCCAACTCATAGAGAAGCACAGAAAGTACAGAGCTCTTTCATATAATCTTATAATTTGGTGTTTGTGCTGTATTGGGAAGACTTCCAAGATGTTGTTGAGACTAGCAAAAGGCTGTTCTCGCTTTATTTATTATGTTGTTGGATGTTCTTGCTTGTTCCGTCCGTCTGGTGTTACTATGCATCTATAGGTATGTAAATGTGTTAGGTCTGTTCCAGCTTTGGTTCCTTATTGTATATGGGGTCACGGGACTTGCCACACATTGTCATGATCTCTGTCTTCTTTAGATTGATGTTCAGACCCCAACCTGCTGGACTATATACATTATTCAGTCTATAATGTTGTCTCCTTTTGAAGTGTGTTGATGTGAATGTGGCGAGTAGTTCAATGTCATCTGCTTATTTCCAGATCTTCCAGTGTAGAGGAACGTTGGTCCATCTGATTCAATCTTGGACTGTCCATCTGTTGGTCTGGCGCATATCATCCAGTCTATGACTGTCAAAAAATTAATGTTGTTGATAAGGGACAATCCTTGTCGTTACTCCTGTCTTCACCCTCAAAAGTTAGATTGCTTAATCCAACACTGCATGTAAAGTTAGCATAGAAGCTTTTTTTAATGAAGGAGACCAGTGCAGCTGGGATTCCATAAGCCCTCAAGTAATTTTCCATATTCTGTCCTTCGATGTGTATGCTGTTTCAAAAGCCTTTTCATAATCACAACAAAGTTAAATGTTATAGCTGTCTCTGTCATTCTGAGACCACTGCTCTATAATGTCCGGAGGGTGAATAAATATGATATGTTCATCTTCTGTTCTTTCTGAATCTCCAGCTTGTTCTTTCTTCCGTTTATAGTCTACATGCTTTTGAAATTCTCTGGATAATTTTCCTGACTCAGTATTAATTTACTGTGGTGGGGAAAGAAACGTATTGTTGGAGAATATTGGACATAGTGTGCCCTACGATTCAAGCTTTTCATTATCTTCATAGTAGATTCGGCACCTGGTTGTTCTGCGGTTTGACTTCTTTCTATTGCCCCCGATTGTCCAAACTGTTTTAGTATCTTCTCTGTTTAATGTTCGTCTAAGCTTATTTTTCCTTCAATCATTCTTGTTGTCACAATATATTCTTCCTTTTTTTTCTTCTCTGTCACATATATATGTTAAATATTGCAAACAGTGACCCGTCCCACCTTTGCTTCCCCATCTAAGGTTTATATTTTTTGCTACGCGAAACCACAAAATTCACTTGAGACTGTTGGGTACTTTGAAGCCACGCCTATTTTTTCTGTTGACATGCGCTGACAAGATTTACCTACGTTCAGACAGGCTAAATAACAGTCAACGAGAGCCATGATTCGCTATTTTTTTCAATATATCACGCGAGCTGATTTGGCCGATTACACTGACAAAAAACATTTTTCTTTCTTCTATAAGAATAAGTGTTCTTAGGTCAGTTTATTGAGCTGATTTCAAATCTGAACTAAGTTTATCTCTATCACGTCGGGTTTCTTAATATATTTGTGAAAAAATATATTTTTGGGAAACCGTTATTTGCTCCGTTTCATTTTTACTATATAACTTATTAAAAATTAATAAAATGCAAAATAATTCTACTTTTTATACTGCTAAAAGATGCATGACATATGTTACGCTATTTTTCAAATAGTTACTGTATTTTGAAATAATTCTGAGCGAAATATGGCTTCTAGAAGTTGTAGAAATTCGGCTAATCTGTTCTGTTACATCGTATGTGCGGGATATTTTACTGATGTGTTCACCAGAAAAACTTTACACCATTACTAAAGAAAGCATATGAACTTTATTTCGATTCGAAAGTTGATGATGCAAATAAATCTTGGAAGCCAAATGCAGTTTGTTCGACTTGTGCAAATTCATTGGCAGGTTGGTTACGAAAATCGCCGAAGCATAAGTCGATGCCTTTTGGAGTGCCAGTAATATGGCGTGAACCGACAAATCACGCTACTGATTGTTACTTCTGTTTGACATATATCCATGGTTTCACTTTTAAAATTAGAAAGTCTGTGGTTTATCCAAATATTGAATCGGTTTCGAAACCAGTGCCTCATGATCAAATCACGTGTCCGATCCCAGTTCCACCAGAACAATATCCATTGGACGTGAATGAACCATCAGAAAGTGATAGTTTACCTGCTTTAGAAACTAATTCTGACTCGGATTATATACCGGTGAATGATGGTGTTCACTTAATTACCCATTCAGAACTTTCAGATCTAATACGTGATCTCGCTCTTACCAAAATTACAAGCGGAATTACTCGGTTCGCGACTCAAAGAATGGAATCTTTTAGCGCCCAATACTCCGATATCTAAATTTCGTCATAGACACAGAGAACTTGTTCAATACTTTGAGATGGATGATGACATTTGCTATTTCAAAGATGTAAACGGTCTAATGGTGCACCTCGGTCATTGAGCACATTAGTCAACGAATGTCGACTTTTCATCGACTCTTCCAAGACTAGTCTAAAAAGCCGTGTTATTGCATAACGGAAATTTATTTTCATCAATTCCAGTCGCCTACTCTGTTCATATGAAAGAAACTTATGACAATATGGCTATACTTTTGGCAAAAATAAAGTACAATGACTACCAATGGCGGATTTGTGGAGACCTAAAGGTCATTGCAATTCTCACAGACATGCAGACTGGGTATACTAAATTGTGATGCTTCCTATGTGAATGGGACAGCCGCAACAGACAGGAACATCATGCAAGAAAGGTGTGGCCTATCAGGGATCGTATGCAGCTCGGGCATAAAAATGTAAAACACGAGCCATTAGTTAACAAAGACAGCATCATTTTACCACCGTTACATATATAGTTGGGGCTCATGAAGATCTTGACTTTTTCCCTGACAACCTTGGCGAAGTCAGCGATGAACATGGAGAACGATCCATCAAGATATCGCCGTAATGGAGTCACGTTATCAAGGACGGTGGAGTGTGACCATGCTTGCCGATTATTGTTGGATGCTTCATCGCCATGTACCACATGCCATTCACCGACGAAAGTCGACTGCGAAGAAATTCAAGCTAGATAACTGTTACACTTCTTGTACGAATGATGTTGTAATACTATATGCGTTGTTAAAAAACTTCAATTGCGTATTTCTAGAGATCCCGACCTGATAGAGAAAAACGGTTTGCAGATTTAAAAACAGCGCATTAAAATTGACCAGAAAAACATGGAAATGTTAGAGAAAGAAAAAAAAAATTTTTTTTTGTTAGACAGTGTTATCATTGTTGAACAGACAGAAGAGCGCGCATAGATATAGCGGCTTCTTTGATCAAGGAGAAACGCGGGTAGAGAGAGTCCCCGACGTACCTGTTTGATGTCCAACATTTTAGGGGACTTAAGCAAATGCAAAAGGGGCGATAATTATTTTTACCGACCACATTTGTTGGTCCATGATCCCAGGGGACGTAATTATCTGATCTACAGCAGAGAGACGAGATCAAAGACGGTCTGTTCGCTAGCTAATGTCTATGTTGTTGGTCGGCATCAGTGAGCAGAAAATCTTCATCTCGGGAGTCGAACGCGTTGATTTTCCCTGATACGGCCGAAGGCGCGATTTCTCGCACCAGTTAGTGAAATAACAGCATTTCTGTATAAATACTCCGTCCTCCCAAAGTCAGTATCTAGTCGCTTCGGAATTTTTTGGAAATATCTAGCTCGTTATTCTAGAGCCATTGTGAAAGTGTGTGATAGCATTCCGTGGAGAAAGTTTCATTTCTGACTGCGGTAATGGATATTAGCATTTAAGTGATTTAATGTGTTAAGTTCATCATTATAATTCACTGGGATTTTCTATGTGCTAATACTAGCGTAGGAAATAACGCATAGCTAAATTTTTCCAGTGTAATGTAGATTTAGTCACTCGCTCTTACCCAGAAAGAAATGTTTAAATTGACTAATAAATACATTAGGCGACTGACTATTGACGGAATACAAATTTACTTCTAATTCCTTACGTGTAACTGTGTAAGTGACTAGTGTAATATCATGTGGCGAAACTAATAGCTAGTAATGACAAGCGATATTTGTAAAAGCAGTCATAATTAAATCAACACTGATATTGTGCGCTGAGAGTTTTCCCGGGCGGGAGGGAAAAAGGCGCATACCTTAAACCCAACCCGTAACAGGTGAGCGAAGCGTGATAAGATAGGCTAAGACACGTGTACTTTTAATTTAATTAAATGTCGGAGTGGATAAGAGATCTTACCTTGCGCGCGATAGGATAGGATATTGATATTGTGATTAAATGTTTTGTTTTCTCCTAAATTTAGTACTGATCACAAACCAGCCTGCCAGCGGTCTAAATACCACCAGTAACAATTCTTAGTATTTATTGGGTCTTCGATGTTGACCTGTGCGGTCCTCTTGCTTCATCCACGATTTTGTTACAAGTACACTGATGGTTATGTTCAAGATGTTGTTTAACCAACTAGTAGGTACGCGAGATTGTATGTGGCCACAGATTGACAGAGTGTGAGTAAGAGGAGTGAATATTTCTGTTTGTATAATCGTTGTGCCCACTTCTTTTTTTTGTTCGCTTAATACTGTTATTTTTACAGGATAGATTAACTAGGAACTCTGTTCTTTACTTTATCGTCTATTTCTATCTTCTTCTTCTTTGATCCTTAGCCGCCGACCGTCAAAGCAGTCAGTGGCCATCACGCCTAGTGGCATCTTGTAGGGCAACAACAAATTGATTCCATTTTGCTCGGTCGGTGGCCATCCTTCGAACAGTGCCCCAACTCTGGTTCATTCTTTGCATCTCAGCCTCCACAGTCCTCCGCCAGGTTGTTTTTGGTCGGCCTCTCTTTCGTTTTCCTTCAGGGGTCCAAAGCATAGCTGTTCTTGTGATGGCATCGGGGTCTCTTCTGAGGACATGACCAACCCAGCTCCAGCGTCTGCCAGCTATGATGGTGTGCATGTCCTCTTGCTTGCTACGAGTAAGCAGATCTTGGTTAGTGATGGTATTTGGCCAAAAGATTCGGTGAATTTTTCTTAGGCATGTTGTGTGAAAAGAGGACAATTTCAACATTTCCTTCTCTGTAACTCTCCAGCATTCCACACCATAGAGAAGCACAGAAAGCACACAGCTCTGATATAATCTTAATTTTGTGCTTGTGCTGTATTGGGAGGACTTCCAGATGTTGTTTAGGCTAAAGAAGGCTGTTCTTGCCTTATTCATTCTGATGTTGATGTCTTTGCCTGCCCCGCCGTCTGGTGTTACTATGCTTCCTAGGTATGTGAAGGTATCTGTCTTTACCAATTGCTGATTCCTTACTGATATGGGCTCAGGGTTGCTCACATTGAGCGTCATGACCTCAGACTTCTTTAAATTGATATTCAAGCCCACCTGCTGGCTAAACTTATTAAGTCTATCCGTTTTTTCCTGGATGTGTTGATGTGAATGTGCTAGTAGTGCAATGTCATCTGCATATTCCAGATCTTCCAATGTAGAAAATGTTGTCCATCTTATTCCTCTTGGACTGTCCTCTGTTGTCTGGCGCATCACCCAGTCTATGACTGTTAAAAATAGAGTGGTTGATAAGGGGCATCCCTGTAGTACTCCTGTCTTCACCTCAAAGGTTAGGTTGCTCTGCCCAACACTACACGTAAAGTTGGCATAGAGGCTTTTTATGATTGACACTATGCAGCTTGGAATTCCATAAGCCCTCAGTATTTTCCATAAACTGTCCCTATGTATGCTGTCGAAAGCCTTTTCAAAATCAACAAAATTAATGTAAAGCTGTCTCTGCCATTCTGAGCACCGCTCTATAATGTTCCCGAGAGCGAATATATGACCTACACATCTCCCGTTCCCTCCAAACCCTGCTTGCTCTTTCCTCAGTCCGTGGTCCACCGCCCTCGAAATTCTCTGTATAATTATCCTGCCTAGTATTTCGCTGGGAACTGAGAGAAGAGTGATTCCTCTCCAATTATTGCAGTCTGCAAGATCTCCCTTCTTGGGCAATTTGACAATTATTCCTTTATTCCACTCTGATGGTGTTGTCCCCGTTTTCCAGACTTGTGCAAATAGTGGTTGTAATAGTTCTGCTGCTAGCTCAGGGTCTGTCTTAAATAGCTCTGCATTTAAGTTATCATGGCCCGGAGCTTTACCGTTCTTTAACCCTTTGATTGCTGTGATGATTTCATCTTTGCGTGGAATGTCTGTATTCACATCTAGATCGTTTTCAGCTTCAGGAACATTCAATTGTGTCTCTGGTGGTTCCTTGTTCAGAGTTTCTCTGAAGTGCTCTGCCCATCTTGTTTCCTGTCCCTCTGCTGTCGTGATGAAATTTCCTTGCTTATCTCTTACTAATGTAATATTGTTTGCACCTCGTTTTCCGCTGATGATTTTAGTTATTTTGTATACTGTGCTTTGTTCATTTCTCAGTGCTGCCTCCTCTGCCTGTTTTGCAAGATCGTCTAGGAAATTCCTTTTGTTGGCTCGGGTTTGGCGTTTAAATTCTCTATTTCTATACCTTAGCGTTAATCTTTGACCTTTTGGGGTTTATTAACTTCTTGCGGGATCTTTTCTCAACTGAGGGTATGGCACTTTGGATTTATTTTCCAAATTCTGTAATTTATGATTTTATATATATATATATAATATATATATATATATATATATATATTATATAATATATATATATATATATATATATATATATATATATATATATATATATATATATTATATATATATATATATATATATATATATATATATATATATATATATATATTATATTTATATATATGTTTGATGTTGTGAGCAGTTTATATGATAATAATCTTAACAAAACTTAATTACTTGTGTTGGTCAGCCTAGCCCATACCCATACTCCATTTACCATAGTTTTTTTCACGTATGTGCGTCTTATTTTCACAAAACTGTGCGTGTATGTGTGTAGTTAAACATATCTGTATTATCTGTATGGAGAGTAGGATTGTCTGAAACAAACTACAGTCGTAAAGATAGGCTGGACTGGAGTATCTTCTCAATCCAGTGACAGATTCTACCCTTAAACTATTCACTCGTAAAATCTATTTCTTATACCTTAATTCTCACTTATTTACCACTTTGCCTGTTCTACTCAGACGGGACCAAATAAATCTTAATACCTATCTAAAAATTACGACATTCTCCTAACATTTCCAAAGAAAGTGGATTGTTTTCTTCTTAATATCAGCTTTCCTTGCGCACTGGCTTCTGAAAGTACATCCTCACTAATTATTTTAGCTGTCTGTGGTATACTATTAGTTTTAAAAAAATTAATACCATAGGACGTTAAAAAAGAATGATTGGAAAGCCAACACTGGGTCACATCAGTTATCACCAACGGCGGTTCACATTTCAAGAATAATTGTCAACGGTTATATTAGTCGGAGTTAACAAAAAGTCTGATCTCACATTTCTGTGACAATCAACGTTATGATGGTGTAGCGAAAGGTTTTTATAGTACGTAGTGTTGTAGTAGAACAGAAATAGTCTTCTGTCTAGAATATGTGAAATCCCAGTGTTACTGGTATCACAAGATAGTCACGGCTGTGAAGTTATCTGCTTCAGAAAGTATTTAGATTAAAGTCAGAACCTATGGTGAAACCTTGCTATGTAAAACTGTGATAATAACACAATTCAATAAAACTCAAACTTTAACAATATAAAATTATTAAGTCAAGTGAGTACATTTATTGAATTTACTACTATCTTTTCTTTGTGCTGAATTGTGAATGTTGGAAGATGGAAATCAATGAATAAATATTACAAAATTTTGATGATGGTGAATTTATTCTAAGTAACTAACTAAGAATGTTCTTGCTTGGTTCTTCCAAGTAGTTGAAGCAAAGTTCGTCAAATGTTCTGTTTTCATTCTCGTCTCTTGGCTATGCTAAACTCAATTAGTTTTCATCATTAACACTGTCTTTGACTGGTCACTCAGGGTACAATAATTTAATACAATTATTACTTAACTCGACTGTGTTATGTCGGTCTTCACTTGTATTATTACACAACACTACCGAATAGGTCTTGCTCTAGCCCACCAACAATTGCTGGGGAATAGGGCTTGAGATCGGGACATCAATAAATTAGACTCCTGTGTAGTTTAAGGTAGGTCTTATGGTTCTGGATTCTCGACCTCTGAATTTTGATGACACTTATGAACCCTCTTAGGATACTATAAAGTCAAGAAAGACTTGGTTTGGTGGAGATAGCAATGCCCGGCAACAGATGTTAAAGGTTTCAGCCTCGACAAGCTTCTCTCATCAGCCTATCTCTGGCCTACGCTGTGTAAGTGTGTGTTTTGAATACTGCGCTGCCTCTTCTTATAGGGTAGCAGCGGATGTATCGGAGAACAAGGTTTGCTAACTGTTGCAGTCTCCAGTTTTTGCATTTCCGAATGAAAATGTGTGAGTGGTATTCCAAACCTCTGCCGCGTTGTGGTAAAGTGGGATGATATAAATATTTATAGGGGACTTAGTGTACTGACTGAGATCAGCTGTGAAGGTATTTGTATCTAATAAGTGTGGTGTATTACAGATGACCTTACTTGCTACCACATTTATACCTCAGTCAGAATTATTCTGGAATATTGTGATGACTACGTTGAATGTCTAGGGTTATGAAAATGATGAAATGTAAGTCACAACAACAACAGACAGATAAACAATTTAATTTATTCCACAACACTTTACAACACTGTGACACTCACACACATATAACACTCTATAAGACTATCTTAAATGAGTCAAGTGTAAAGTTTCAAATATATGTGTAATAACTCCTTTCAATAATAGATATCCTGATTCAACTACACAGTGAACCAGGAATCACAATCAAATGTAATCACAATTTATAAATATGATCTTTGTATTGACATAATTTTATTAGTATTATCCTATGTGTGTAAGTTGTGAAGTAGTACTATGAGGTAATACTGGTTTTGTTTTTCAAGCTAGATTGTTGTTTGTCATCATGACTTCAAGTGTTTGATTATCGTGGAAATAGTATTGGGAAAAGTTCACAGTTCCTGTCATTTGAAACAATTTATTGTCCCTCTGTGTTTAATATAATGTCAATTTTTGAGGTGGGGGGGGGGGGGGCACATAATGTTGAGCTGCTCTGGCCACAGAAGCTTATCTTTCGTGATGGCGGCAGGAAAAGACTCCTCTGCTCGATTGCTTCACTGTGTTCTGGAGACACCTCACTGGTCGCTATCTGGACCAAGGAGTATGCTGTCAGCCTCTGGATTCAGCAAAACTCAGACCAGGTGCTGCTTCAATAACTTAGGACCACGGTCCCTGAAACAAGAAGGTTGTACCTCCTATTTCAGAACTAATTTATAATCTATTTCCACACTGAACACAATACATAACAAACACTGAGTTCAGAGCGGTAGGCCAACTGCTAGCTTCATCTGAAACAATTTACACCAGTATACTCCTCCCTAATGGTTACTACGCCTCTGCAATTCCAGCATTAGTTCTTTCTAGTCAATAAGATAGGTGTCAGTGTACTGTTTGGCAATTCCATGCAGTTTTACTTTTCTCCGACCCGTCCTGTTCAGGTTGGAGCACTATCTAGGCCTTGCCTCATGTTTGCTACTGAACCACGCACATATACAGACATAAATTATCAATTTACATTCAATTTTCATTAAAAAGATATCAAATATGTCAAGCTTACCACAATTCATGGAAATAATACACACATACGTTGACTGGCGATCTGTGCTTCTCTATGGTCCGGAATGCTGGAGAGTCACAGAGAAGGAAATGTCAAAATTGTCCTCTTTTCACACAACATGCCTAAGAAAAATTTCACCACATTTTTGGCCGAATCCTTTGCCACCATCACCAACCAAATATGCTTACTCGTAGCAAGGAGGACATGCACACCATCATAGCTTGCAGACGCCTGGAGCTGGGTTGGTCATGTCCTCAGAAGAGACCCCGATGCCATTTTTTTCGAGTTGAAACAGCTATCGCTTTGGCCCCTGAAGGAAAGCGAAAGAGAGGCCGACCAAAAACAACTTGGCGGAGGACTGTGGTTTTCTGAGGGTGCAAAGAATGAACCATGGTTGGGGCACTGTACGAAGGATGGCCACCGACCGTTGCAAATTGGAATCAATTTGTTGTTGTCCTACAAGATGCCTACTAGGCGTGATGGCCACTGACTGCTTTGACGGTCGGTGGTTAAGGAGTCGAAGAAGACCCAAGACGTTGAGTTGTGAATATGGCACAAATTCCGATCTTTGCCTCTGTCCCAGGTGTTTTTATTTAGAAAAAATATAAGCTGATTCTCAACGCACTGTTTCTGAGCAAGCTTATTTTCCAATGTGGCACTGAAATTACGCTCCTACTTGACTCTATTGGCGGGTCTCACCAATCGGGCCATGTTTACACAACTTTTCAAAAAAAAGTACCCCTACACCGTTTTTTTAACAACAACAAAATTAGAATTTGTAGTCCGACTAATCGTGTTTCGCCTTACATTTACTTCTATCCAATCAAATAGGATTTAACATGGTGGCCTATTTCCCGTAAAATGGTGGTTTCAAAACATGCCACTGTGCGATTATTATTTGGTGTTGTCTGACACCCTCACTATTTTCTTTTGGCTATAATTTGTTAATTCCTAGACTATTTGCGTAACACTTAACATATTCTTTGTCAGCAAGTCCTAAGGAACCCAAATATATAAGTTTTAAGGGAGCTAAGTGGCGGCGTTCAAAATATGTATTTTCTTCTAGGATAGTCGTGCTGTTACCACCTCCTCACTTCCAAACTTTATGGTGTCTGCTGTACTGTCAGACTAATGTCAGGATTTCAGACGTAAAACAGTATTGAGTCATGTTTCCTAATAAGCATTTTACAGGTTTAAAAACCTTAACTCCGTGTATTGGTAGTGTTTTTTTTTAAGCACTGTCCATCTGAAAAAAAGTTAGTGCTTCATGCCTTTCGCGTTAGGGGTGGCATTAATTGTATATCGCGAGACGCGTGTTAGTGTTGCCGGCGTTCCTGCTTTCAGCCCTCCCTCTCTCTATCCTAATTCCATCTGTCTTTTCATTACGCAGTGTATAAAAATGAAATTAATGCTAGTATTAATTTAGGTCATTAAGCAGCTTGCGTATCTCAAGGTTTTCTTAGAAAATGTACAGTACACGTTTTATTGTTTTGTTGAAACGCGTGTATTGATGCAGTAGGCTTTTACTAGTGAACGTGAAAGCGTGAGAATTATGCAGACGAAGCAGAAAAAGGGGATCTCCGAGTACAGTCATTGTGACAGCACTGTTATGTGGATTTAGAATGTTTCACGACACGCGTGCAGTTCACCTTTTTCTATCCAGGACTTTTTGAGTTATATCCTTCCATTCTCCATAAGTTCTGCTTTCTTTCCATGTGTCATTTTGCGTAATTGATTCCGATATTGATTTTATACCAAATTTTAATTAGGAAAATCACAGCATCGTTCGTTATACTAACATCTTTACTAGCACATTTCTCCAAAAGTACTCCTTCCATCCATTTTTCCCTTGGTATGCCTAGAATTTGAGTTATCCTTTTCAAAATGAGACAATTTTCATCCATTTCTGACACTGCATACGCTTATACGGTCCCTAAATCTAACCTACCCTTAATACAGTTTTATTCTCCATAGTAAACTACCATATCATTATCGATCGGTTTCAGCGAGCTACTATTTTTTTTTTGATTGGTTGACCTACATCCGCCTTCGAAGAATAAACTAAGCATCGTGCCTGCAACACATGCCATACTTCTCTTTCTTTCATTCATTTACTAGGCAATGGTTATCATGCTACAGATGGTGATTATTGTAACAGAAGTTAGCAAACTGATATGGCAAAGTGTATCTGATCACACCGAACCTATACTATTTTAGTTATGGTTTTTTTTAAATCATAAACTGCCATAGCAGACATACTAAGATAAATCTGTATAATTAGTGCATTTACATATATAATGTAGATTTTTCTCCAATGTCGTAACTGTGGACTTAGAACAACATACACAGGTTTATACTACATTTCCTCATGGCATTTTATTAATCATCAAATATGAGGCAGACAAATTCGCATTTAATCTGCTGCGAGAACAAACCCCCCTAGAACATTCTGACGAAACTTCTTCTTCTTCACACGTCAGTTCCTATGAAGTATAGGTATGTCACTTGAGCTGAGCATTCTTATTCATTGGTTGATTTCCATATGTCCTAATGCAGTAAACGCTATCGTTGCCTTTGTTTATTCTTATAATGATATCATTATTTGTTCCTCCAACTTTGTCTAAACGCTGCTAAGATATATGTATAATTCCACAAATTTTATGGATGTATATCCCACTGCAGTCTGGTTATCGTTAGTTGAATTTGTTCTCTTAATCTTTGTGTTTTATCTTACTTACTTAGTCGTTCCCCATCTACCGTGAGGTGTAGAGGTTTGGAAGAGAGAGCGCCAGACTATCCTATCGGCTGTCTTCCTCCTGGCCTGGTTCCATTCTAGTCCTCGGTCCTTCAAAGATTGTCTAATGTAGTCCTCCCAGCGGACTCTGGGTCGTCCTGGGGATCTGGATCCCTGGTTCTTTGTTTCCCATGCTTGTCGTGGTAGCCGATCTTCTCCCATTCTGCAGACATGGCCAAACCATCTTAGTTGGGACTGTTCTACTTGGGTCTGCAGGGGGTGACATGTTAGGCCTTGACGTATCGTCTGGTTGCGGACCATGTCTCTTCTTGTTACTTCAACCACCTTCCTCAGATACCTCATTTCTGAGGTTTGGATCTGGCTTTTGTGGGTTGTAGTCATTGCCCATGACTCGCATTCATATGTCTGTGTTTTATCGTTAGTTGAATTTATTCTCGTAATCTGTGTCTTTTATTGTAAGTTGAATTGTTTCTCGTTATCTTGTATGGTTACTTGGATTTATTCTCATAATCTATGTCTCTTTCTCTGTATTTTCCAAGCCAATTGCAGTGACCGCTCATTTCATTAATTACTGGAGTAAAAGTGATAAAATGTCAAGTAAGCTAATCCAACTGCTTGTGCTTCTTGACTGCTCGTTGATGAATGCATATTGATCAATACGTCTGGATGATTTATTCTTATGTCACGGTCAAGTTGACTTGGGTGTATTAAGTTTCTGCATTCAATTCGGGCCATTGCCCTGGCTAAATTAAAAATTACCAACCACAAACAAATATTTATCGAATGTGTTATTTCAGCGTACACACATTGGGCCCCACGCCGGTGCTACGGAGTTTCGCGCAACGTGCTAAGATCTTCCTTGTGTGGATCTAAGGAGGAGATGGTAACACTTACAGAGTTGAACGTGAGCAATAACGATGATCCTTAAACCCAAACTAAATTAACCAATCATTCACTCACTCACTATATTCTTAACTAATAAAAACACGGCATCAAGCAACAATAGATGACAGCAATTTTTCTATTATATATTTTTAACACTTATTTAAAAATCTTTGGTTATTTAAAATGTAAATTTTTTTATTTTTTTTATTTTGTTTGCTTTTGTTAAACCAAAAAGTCGAGGTTCCTTTAAGAAATATATATCCAATTTGGTGAACGCGTTGGTTGAATGAAACATGGAAACTGTGTAACTATGATCTACAATTCTAAATTATTGCAGACTCCAGCTAAAGATACTAGAAAGGCACCATCTAAACTGTGTAACTACGATCTACAATTCTAAATTATTGCAGACTCCAGCTAAAGATACTAGAAAGGCACCATCTAAACTGTGTAACTAACTATGATCTACAATTCTAAATTATAAAATGCAGACTCCAGCTAAAGATACTAGAAAGGCACCATCTAAACTGTGTAACTATGATCTACAATTCTAAATTATTGCAGACTCCAGCTAAAGATACTAGAAAGGCACCATCTAAACTGTGTAACTATGATCTACAATTCTAAATTATTGCAGACTCCAGCTAAAGATACTAGAAAGGCACCATCTAAACTGTGTAACTATGATCTACAATTCTAAATTATTGCAGACTCCAGCTAAAGATACTAGAAAGGCACCATCTAAACTGTGTAATACCTTAATTACCAACGTAATAAATAAAAAAAGACTGAGGATGGATATGTAGTGGCGGATCTACTATGAAACTAATGAAGCTTACGTTTCAGGGCCCCTAATCCCGGAGGGGCCCCAAAAGCGACTTTAGTCCACATTGCTTAAAAATGTTGGGTCTACTGTATAGAAGAGGTTTTTAAAAAATAATAATATTAATAATATAGTGTAATTCAATACAAAATAATAGTTAAAATAAAAATTAAAAGGTTATTAAAGTATCATGTAGGTTAGCCGTAAACGAAAAAAAAGCTTTCTCAGAAAATAGACCTAAAATCTTTTCCTTTCAAAGCATGCGACAATAGTCGCACGACTCAAATTGATTAATTTTTTGTTGTATATATTTCAACAATCCCAAAGTTTGAGAGTCAGTAGCACAGATGTTGTAAAGGTGGAGTGTCGCGGTAAGTTGGCTGTTCTGCCGTCGCTAATGTAATTTGTTTTTTTCCTTTTTTTTTAACAGAGGTCAAGACCCTAGAGGAATAACAATGAGTTCACGAAAGTACTTAAGTGTATACCAAAAAACGCAAACTCAAGGAAAAGCGATCTGACGAAATCTCTAAATGTCAAAAACTAACAAACTATTTGGCAATGTCAAGTTTATCAACACCCACAGTTGAAACAAGCCAAGCAAACACCATTGAAGCCACTGATAGTGTACAAACTGTGGGAGCTCTTTCTAGCAATATTCAACCTGTGGTGGATTTGATGTTAAGAAATGTTGTTGTTATGTACTCTTAGTGTACTGAATGAGGTCAGCTGTGAAGGTCCCTGAATATAACAAATTATTATGGTAAGTGTACAGGGTACCTTTCTGCTACCACCTTTATGATCTCATTCAGACTTATTCTTTGACTAGAATGTATGATGACTACGTTTGGTGTCTAGGGTTATGAATATGTAGTGTACTGTTGCATTAGCCAACTAAACATATAAACAACTATTTTATTATCCAACTCAACGCAACAATACTACGACAATCACATACAAACTACACTTTAAAAGACTATCTTAAGTAAGTCAGTGGTTGAATTTTGTGTAACGTTAATTTTTTACCATTTATTTTGTCCTGACTCTATTTGGTTGAATCAGGACTGACAATCAAAGTGAAATCAAGGTAATTATTTACATTAATCAATTTACACAATGGATCTTCTGTCCATAATACAAATATTATTATAATAAAAGTGTGTAGGTGTAGTTTTCTAAATTAGGTTAATACTCGTATATATATAATGTAGGTTGTTGGTTACATCCCTTCCTATAGTTCATTTGCTTTTCATTTGTCACAGGTGGAATTTTTTATTAATATTTTCAGTCTTTATTCTTAAAACTAGAGTTCATAGAGTTTGAGCTTCCTGGTGCCGAACAGGCACTTATCTTCGAAGGATAACACCGGTAGATCTTTAACTAGGCTCGCTGGACAATCTGTTCCACTTATTGAAAGGCAATGGCATCCAGCACGTGCCCTAAGTATGCAAACAGTGTCAGGAATCAATCAGTTCCCACGAGCTTGGTATTACGTTAATGACAAGGCCACAAAAAAAACCTGAAATAAGAAGGTTATGCATCCTTCTTTATAACAAGCATACAATAATATTCCACAATTTATTGCAGGTACAGTACAAACAAACGAATAGGGTCAGCTCTTGATGACAACCTATTTTACCATTAAAATTTGACATGACAATGTATACCAGTATTCCTCTCCCCTAATGGTTACAACGCCTCTGCAATTCCAGCAGTAATCTTTTTCCATACCATAAGATAGGTGTTATGCTCCTGAAGACAATCATATATAATTTTGTAGTTCTACACCTCTCTGATAGTCTATCATATGATGGATCAATCTCTAGGCTTTGCCTAGGTCTGCCATCGACTCACTTACTTACAGTCGTATGTTAATATCTCACATTCAAACTTTATTTTAAATAAAAGGTTAATAAAATCATTCTTACCACAGATTTCAATGAATTTTACACTAGTAAACGATGACTGGTAAACAATTTATGGCACACTTTAGATCTGCCTTCCCGTCCAGACTGCTTTCTATTAATTTTAAAAAGCACAAGCCTGCTCTCATCGCTTCTAGTTTATCAAAGATTTTTCTCAAAATGGCGACGAGCAGTCTACGTTTTTTGATAATATGTAATGCATTGGCCAATCGGACCATGCACATTTGAATCAAACTTTAAAAAAAAAAAACTCCCAACTACTATGTTTACTCCTGCAAATATATTTTTAGTTTTAGGTCAACCAATCCTATCTAGTCTTTCTTTAAACTACAGCCAATCAAATCATAGGTACCTTTTAGTCCTCATTTCCCCAAAAGCTTTTTTCAAAACATGCTATGAAAAAAAATAAGCAGGCATGATTTTTGTTTTCGTCAGTCCGTCTTACAATACATAGTATTTTTGCCAATATCTTGGTTATTTATTATACGAGTGCGTAACTGACACCATATTATTGCTCAGGAGATCGTATTGCATCCGAATATATAATTTTTATGGCCCTATGTATTATGGTTCATAATTCCATATTTTTTTCTATGTTAGTCGTTCAAATCTAGAAACTACCACCTGTTCCATTCTTTTTCTAACTATTTTCAAACTAAATACGAGACTTGTCCGTAGTAACGTTCAGAATTACGTCATTCCTTATAAGAGCTAAGGTTGTTTACATGATTCAATTGACGAACATTTTTTAGTTTTGTATTGTAATTTGAAAATCGCCCAAGGCTATGTCGCGCTAGTTGGCTTTTGTGAAATCAACGCGAGACGGCGTCCCCTAAGTTCTGTCTTTCTATCCCTTCCCTCCTTTTCTTTTATTCTATCACTCTATCGTCTTGAACTTGCACAAGTGTTACATTTAATCTCAAGGACGAATTTTGAAAAGACAGTATCTTTCATTCGGCTATAAGGCTTATCAAAATCCGCATGCCGGCTAGCGCGGGGACGAAGAAGCTGGACTCAATTTTTTATTTTCTATCTTATTTTTGACTTATGCACTATAATATACTCTTAATTTAGCTATTGTATTTAGAATATCGTCACACAACCCACTGTTGAGGCTCTTGATACAGATGACGATCACAGTGGTCAACATGAAAGTACCGCGGAACAAGCAGAGACTGAGCAGAAACAGGAAACATGAAGCAAATTCAAGTGATTTCAAAGAATACAGTGACCTCGAAAAACTGGCCCATAACAGTTGATAAGATTTCATACAGAATTGTTTAATGCAAGACATAGATTTTTTTCAACATAAAAAACCAGATGATGTATATACAGAAGTTTCTCAAACAAATATTTTGAAAAAAGATTGAATAATGGCCAGACGGATTTTGAGATTCCTGGGTTAGTTTACTCAAAGAGCAAAGGCTGTATATTACTGTTTTGTTTGCTAACTCTTTTCTAAATGCCAAATATCATTTTTACAACAGGTGGGTTTTTATGACTGGATGAAATGTTACTCAGAACCTCCGGAGAACCATGTGAAGGACAGCATGGAACATAAGAGGGCGATGTTGTGTTGGATAACAAGTAAAGTCTGTGGATCTATCAACTTGATGACAAAAACATACAGTACTATTTTGATGTCCCCAGTACTCAAAAGAGTTGTGGCTCATTATTAAAAGTTTTTAAGTGAAAGAGGTTTGGCATGTAGAGGTCATGAAGAGAAATGGGGCTTGTGACATTTTTATGATAATAGCTTTCATATATCTATTTCATTATCTACATTTTTCTTTCACCTGGCTGTCACCTATGCACGGTTTGTGTAACATAAAACCCTCCTACAGCTCAGAGATCTGTCTCTTTTTTCTAATTTGGCACGCCTATTTTAATTTCTGTTCTCTATTTCCTTAGGAATGTTTTATCAACAGACCTATTTAGCTAACGTTGCAGACCGGTTTACCTGCAATTAAAAAGCCAGCGATTGGAAATCGTCGTTAATAGGATCAAACAGAGTAGAGAGGACACGGAGGTAGAATTTGTAGAGAGCCAAAAGGCGACTATTCAAAAAGTCGTACTTTTGGCAAAGGGAGATAATTTACAATTACCTCACCACTTGTCCGTTCTTTTCCGTGAAAAACGCAATTTATAGCTACGGATTGACAGATCAAAGAGACGATTTGATCGTTGGGACCACGTCTACTCGGCGGCAATGGTGTGAATATTTCGTTTCATACAGAATTTGAGCAGAGAAAAGTCCCCGTATAGTGTTTAAATTCTTGCAAAGAAAGAGCGACTTTCTGCTTAAATCATATATATGTCTCCTCTTGCAAACTCAATTTATCCAGTACCGACAGAATTTCAGAGAACATCTAGCTTCGAATTCTAAGATCTCTTATAATAGTAGAATTAACTTAGTTTTTTTCGATTGGAGATCGTTTATTTCTGTGTTTGTGGTAAATACTATACTAGAAGTTTGAGTGATTAATTGTTAAGTCCGTATTTTATTATTTCACTAAGATCTTTATCTGTGCAGAATGATTTAATTGTTAAGTCCGTCATTTTTATTTTCACTTGGAGTTTTGTGCAAAGTGACTAGCGAATTAAATTAATTTACTATAGCTAAATTGTTCCGGCTGTAGCGTTAAATCTAACTAACTGATATTTAACCAGTAAGAGTTAAATTTTTTAATCGTCTAGTAAATTGCACTATTCATTATGAGTTACTGACGAAATATATATTTATTTCTAATTCATGATAATTAGCCCGCTCGAAATATAAATGATTAGCGCTTATTTTACGAAGACTTTTTTATTAAACGATTCAATATGAGATACCGTGTAGTTTCTATTCATAAGTTAAATAACTGAGTGTATTGAATATATTATATTTTTTTCGGGTTAAGGATAGGATTGAGAATACTATATTATGGTTAAGTATGTGTATTTTTTTTTTTCTCCTTTACACAGTATTGGGTCAAACCCAAAAATCTTACAAGCGGGCTTCCCATATGAATCTGATAAAACCATACAAAAGAACATTTTTTACTTAGTTGTTGTTTTTCGTCCATCCACGGGTGATTGAAAGGTGACCACTCTGTTCATCCAAATTATTTAGGAAATATGTTAGGTTAGTCTATGGGTACGAAGGTGGACTGATGGGCCCGAGGCGGGCCTGGAAAGATCTCGGAAGTGGTGGGGGCAGGGAATGTTTGCTTCATGTGAAGGTTTTATTTACACGGTCCTTTCTAGCTTGTTCTCCCGCTGTTCCGCTGCTGCTCTTCTGGATGATTCGCATGCTCTTTCGCACCTTTACGAAAGATGTGCGCCAGGCAGTTTCGGTCTTGGCGCAGCAGCTTTCCCCATGTGTCTGGGTTTATGTCAAAGGTTTTCAATGACGTCTTTAACGTTTTGTCTTTTCGAAGCGCTTCTTTTTGGGCAACCATGGGAAACCCTTTTGCAATCTCACATAAAAAGAGTATCTTTGGGCAGTCGATGGTCTGGCAAAAGAACGGGTCTTAGTATCCGGGTCTTCAAAACGTGAACATGTCTGGCATTCGTGTTTACACCCAGAAAGAGGACAGAGTACAAACCCAAAGAACATTAAGAATAACTTTTTTTGTAACTGGGCCTATGTTCCAGATTTCGTTTTTTCCCACAATTTTTCATATACATTCAACCCGTGGTGGCAAACAAGATCAAAACATTTGACATAATCCAAACTTGTGACATTTTCCGACATTTGAACCATTCGTGGGGGTGTGACAAGGAATTATTTTTATACTGAGGAGAAGTTTACCAAAACCTGACAATCACTATGATATATATATATATATATATATATATATATATATATATATATATATATATCATGTAGAATCCATGTACTCACGTTGGTTATTTTTTTTTTGGTAAGTTTTGCTAATACTGTCCCTTTCAGAATAGATTAACGTATAAACTCTGTTCTTTACTGTAGAGGGAAATCCTAGACCATAGCGTATAAATCTTTGACTCTTTGGGGGTTAATAACTTTCTTCCAACGGGATCTTGTCTCAACAGAGGGAGGGAGGATTACACCTATGAGTCTATTTCTTTATTTAATTTCATTAACTTATGTTTATTGTATTTGATTGATATTCATAATATTGCTGTTGTAGAGTATCTTTATAGTAAATAAAATTTACATAAAAAAACTTTAGTTACGTGTGTTGGTCAGCTCGTCCCAAAATAACCCTATTCCATAAATATAATTTGTCACGTCTGTGCGTCTAACTGTCGTCACTTATGTGTGTGTGTGTATGTGAGTGGTTGATATATCTACTGGACAAAAGTTAAGGGCCGCCATTCAGTTTAGACAAGGTTTATATAATTCTTCCTGAGCAGGGTCGATTTTCCAAATGTCCGGTAGCTTGAAATCTCTCAAGAAGTTTCTGAATGGTAGAGTGGGACACTGCTAAACGTCTTGCAACGTGACGAACAGATTGACCATCCTGAATCCATGCCATGGCTCGACCACGGTCTACAGTGCTGAGACTTCTCCTTGGTGGCATGTCTAGTGCAGTGATCATTTCGACCACTTGTCATACTGATTTATTGCATACCAACGGTGAACACTCTTTACCGATGATCATTTTCCACATGCATTCAAATTCAACTCACTTTTTCACCTTTTGAACTAGTGGGGCGTGTTACAAAAACCATGAGTTTTTGCAGCAACAATGGCAATTTTCACATGCGGGTTAAAGTGACCCAGTTTTTGGACATTAAAAAAAATTAACCTAGTGCACACAGAAATGTAAACACATTTCTCTGAGCTCAGTTTTAATGACATTTTCACTTGTCTTTACAGTTTGGCAATCAATTATATAAACCTTGTCTAAACTGAATATTTTTCCACCATTTTCACTCGTGATAAATCTATTTCTTATCTTATCTCTCACTGAGTCACCACCTGTCTAGTTCTAGCCAGAAGGGACCAAACTATGTCTTAATTCCCCTATCGAAAATCTACGACAGGGCTCACCAAATAATGGAACTTTATGGGGGCTTTGAACTTATTACAGAATTCAACCCATTTTTACATGAACATCTCGAGAAATGTAAAAATGAAAAAGTAAATGCTACTTACCTATCCAAAACCGTGTATGAAGAATTGATAGAGATTATGGGAAAACATGTGCAAGATAAGATTGTGAATCAAATCAACAACCTAGACACCAAATACTACTCTATTATTGTTGACTCTACGCCTGACCTGACACATGTTGATCAGCTGGTAATTGTGGTTCGATACTGCTATAATGGAAAACCCTGTGAGAGATTTTTTAACATTTTTACCGATAGAAAACCATTCATCCACGACCTTGTTCAACAAAATACAACAAGTCGTGGGTGAACATAAGCTTTCACTTGAAAATATCCGTGCTCAGTCCTACGATAATGCATCTAAAATGGAGGGCTCGGAGAAAAGGCTGCAAGCACTCTTTAAAAACATTAACAGGTACGCAGACTATGTACCATGTGCAGCCCATTCACTTAACCTTGTTGGAGAAAAGGCAGTGTCTACCGTACTTGAAGTTGTTGACTATTTTGGCATTTTGCAGGAGCTGTATGTTTTCTTTTCTGGATCTCCACGATGATGGGGGATTTTAGACACACAGGGCAATCTACATTTTTTCTAAAGAGCTTAATGTAACTAGATGATCTGCAAACTATGAAGCAATCCGGGCAATTAAAAATGGATTTATGGATAATTTACAAACTCTCAAACATATTGTTGAAGACTCAGAAGAGAAGCCTGAATGTAAACGAGATGCAAAGAATTTATACAACAAGTTGTTACAGCTGGAATATGTTATTTTAATAGTCGTTTGGGAAGAAGTGCTGGAGCGTTTCAACAAAACAAGTAAGAAACTCCAAACCCCTGGTCTTGATGTTTTTGAAGGTTATCTTCTGCTTTCATCTTTACTTTCGTTTGTTAAAGAACTCAGAGAAAATTCAGCCGATAGGATTGCACACTATGAATCAGAAGCAAAAGGTTTGTGTAAAGATATCACTTCAAGTTATTCTGATGCTTCCAAACGCATTGTTACAGGGAAATGTTCAGATGGAACAAGTGGTATTGCTTCTTTGAGAGGAGCTGACAAATTTAGGATAGAAGTTCTATATCAACTCTATGACTGCTTGATAATCCAGTTACGCAAGAGGATTGTTCCCATATGAGCAGATTGCGAAAAGGTTCAAGTTCCTCTCAGAATTGGGAAACAATTCTGAAATTCATGAGGACAGTAGTAAACTTATAATATCGTATTAAAAAGATGATATTGACCACAAATTAGTAACCGAGTGTTATCAGTTCAAAGAATATTTGCACCTTAGGAAATCCGAGAACACAGAAGAAAACACGCCATCTAAAATGCAATGCGCAGATGTTCTTCAGCTTATTTGTGAGCAACACCTAATTGAAGTGTTCCCCAATATTACTACTGCGCTTAAGCTGTACTTGACAATGTCCATCACGAGCTGTGAAGCAGAAAGGAATTTTTCAAAGCTATCCTTTATCAAAAATAAATTTCGGTCTACCATGACTGAAGTGCGCTTAAATTCTTTATGTATATTGTCTCTAGAAAATGACATTGCAAGGAAGCTCACATATGACAAAACTGTACGTGAATATGTTGCTAGAAAAAAAACAGAAACAAGAGTATTTTGTAAAATGTAAATTAATATTAGACAAACATAAAGGTATGTTTTCAGGCGCTCGTAAGAAATAAAGAAGTAGAACACCAGACAACAGAAAAACAACAGACGCGAGTGGCTTACCCAGGGTTCGAACCCCGTACCTTCCGTACGACAACACCGCCTAGCCATACAAGCGAATCACACTATCCTCCCGGCCAGCTTATAGAGTTCCAACGTGAGAATTAATGGTTTAAGTTCTTCAGTATTTCATATTCCCTTCCATATCACATCCCCTGCATTCATTCTTTCACCGGAGTTGTTTCTTATTTGAAATTCTCTATTCACTCCCCCATCATTGGACATCAGTATTCCATTCCCATCATGTTCATAACGTGGATCTGAACAATAAAAATAGGGCTTTGACACTATCAGGAAGACAAATTCCATTATATCTTTTCTTATAAAATATTCTTTATGGGAGGTTGACGGCAACCATGTTTTTTAATTTATTTCAATGAATCCATCAGTTCTTAAAACGTTCGTGCAATATTCATAAGCACTGTCAGGCCCCCTAATGGATATGAGCAATATTCGCCAGTTCTTCCATAATCCCACAAATATATATAAACCCCAGTTAAATGAATCCACTGCTTTGAGCTAGCCATGCATTGCAACTGAGTAATACGGGGGGGGTTTGCCATTGGGCGTAGCATAGAATATAGGCGTGAGCTTATTGTTGCTTTGTCATGCAAGCCTTTATATTTTTATACACTGAGAGTTGGTGTGTAGGTAACGGATGTTATGCACGGTAATATTGTGTAGCTAAAAAAAGTGAAATTAAATGGGCCACACAAAATGTAAGGCAGAAATGCCGTACCCTACCAACAATGAGAGTGATAAAAGTACTTTTAATATTGTTTTAACAAACTACGAGAAATGATTGCAAAATCAGGCAAACCCAAATATTGCCTAGCCTGGAAATCAACCAAAAATTTACAAAGTTTGTAAACAATAAGCTGTATTGTGAATGTTAGCACGATACGTTTATAACTTGCACTGATGCATATGCCATCTCACGTGGCGTCTCCCAAGCTGTGGCCCTGAGAACCTTGAACGACCTTGGAGGGGCGATCCTTCTCGGATATGCAACTAAACTACTGTCCGCGCTCCTCCCGAAAAAACACATAAAGATTTCGATTATGTCGCGACTAAAATTTTAATTATTCAATACCTATATTTCAAGCTTAACGGATCTATTCAACTAATATTCATTAATTAGTAATGATGATAGTTCAATGGGTTGAGGTATTGATGGAATTTTGTCCATAAAAAACCAAACAACTCTGGCTGTGAGTTAATCAGAAACATTTGCTGCTTGGAAGGCATATTTCCTAATCACAAAACCACATCCACCAATGTGAAACCTTTTAAAATCTTTAACCTTTTTAAAATGATTGCCTCCATCATGCAGAATTAGTTCGTTGAAGACATACCAAAACAAATTATAAAAAAACAAAAAACAGCAAATCGTCGAACATCGTAAAAAATATTTAATACATTTGTTAACTTATACAAACGGCTCCTGACAAGATTCTGTATCGCGAGCTTTGTAAGATATCGTGCTCTTAGAAGGATATGGAGGTGTGATCTCCCATAACATAGGTGCATGACGTAGCGCACGTCTACTGATGTGTCCAAGTTCAAGGAAAGTAAACCCGAGCCTGTAACACAAAACCTCCTCATAATTAACTTGTATGTGCTAGGCGGAGTTGTCGTACGGAAGGTACGGGGTTCGAACCCTGGGTAAGCCACTCACGTCTGTTGTTTTTCTGTTGTCTGGTGTTCTACTTCTTTATTTCTTACGAGCGCCTGAAAACATACCTTTATGTTTGTCTAATATTAATTTACATTTTACAAAATACTCTTGTTTCTGTTTTTTTCTAGCAACATATTCACGTACAGTTTTGTCATATGTGAGCTTCCTTGCAATGTCATTTTCTAGAGACAATATACATAAAGAATTTAAGCGCACTTCAGTCATGGTAGACCGAAATTTATTTTTGATAAAGGATAGCTTTGAAAAAATTCCTTTCTGCTTCACAGCTCGTGATGGACATTGTCAAGTACAGCTTAAGCGCAGTAGTAATATTGGGAAACACTTCAATTAGGTGTTGCTCACAAATAAGCTGAAGAACATCTGCGCATTGCATTTTAGATGGCGTGTTTTCTTCTGTGTTCTCGGATTTCCTAAGGTGCAAATATTCTTGAACTGATAACACTCGGTTACTAATTTGTGGTCAATATCATCTTTTTAATACGATATTATAAGTTTACTTCTGTCCTCATGAATTTCAGAATTGTTTCCCAATTCTGAGAGGAACTTGAACCTTTTCGCAATCTGCTCATATGGGAACAATCCTCTTGCGTAACTGGATTATCAAGCAGTCATATAGTTGATATAGAACTTCTATCCTAAAATTTGTCAGCTCCTCTCAAAGAAGCAATACCACTTGTTCCATCTGAACATTTCCCTGTAACAATGCGTTTGGAAGCATCAGAATAACTTGAAGTGATATCTTTACACAAACCTTTTGCTTCTGATTCATAGTGTGCAATCCTATCGGCTGAATTTTCTCTGAGTTCTTTAACAAACGAAAGTACAGATGAAAGCAGAAAGATAACCTTCAAAAACATCAAGACCAGGGGTTTTGGAGTTTCTTACTTGTTTTGTTGAAACGCTCCAGCACTTCTTCCCAAACGACTATTAAAATAGCATTTTCCAGCTGTAACAACTTGTTGTATAAATTCTTTGCATCACGTGTACAGTCAGGCTTCTCTTCTGAGTCTTCAAACAATATGTTTGAGAGTTTGTAAATTATCCATAAATCCATTTTTAATTGCCCGGATTGCTTCATAGTTTGCAGATCATCTAGTTACATTAAGCTCTTTAGAAAAAAATGTAGATTGCCCTGTGTGTCTAAAATCCCCCCATCATCGTGGAGATCCAGAAAAGAAAACATACAGCTCCTGCAAAATGCCAAAATAGTCAACAACTTCAAGTACGGTAGACACTGCCTTTTCTCCAACAAGGTTAAGTGAATGGGCTGCACATGGTACATAGTCTGCGTACCTGTTAATGTTTTTAAAGAGTGCTTGCAGCCTTTTCTCCGAGCCCTCCATTTTAGATGCATTATCGTAGGACTGAGCACGGATATTTTCAAGTGAAAGCTTATGTTCACCCACGACTTGTTGTATTTTGTTGAACAAGGTCGTGGATGAATGGTTTTCTATCGGTAAAAATGTTAAAAAATCTCTCACAGGGTTTTCCATTATAGCAGTATCGAACCACAATTACCAGCTGATCAACATGTGTCAGGTCAGGCGTAGAGTCAACAATAATAGAGTAGTATTTGGTGTCTAGGTTGGTGATTTGATTCACAATCTTATCTTTTGCACATGTTTTTCCCATAATCTCTATCAATTCTTCATACACGGTTTTGGATAGGTAAGTAGCATTTACTTTTTCATTTTTACATTTCTCGAGATGTTCATGTAAAAATGGGTTGAATTCTGTAATAAGTTCAAAGCCCCCATAAAGTTCCATTATTTGGTGAGCCCTGTCGTAGATTTTCGATAGGGGAATTAAGACATAGTTTGGTCCCTTCTGGCTAGAACTAGACAGGTGGTGACTCAGTGAGAGATAAGATAAGAAATAGATTTATCACGAGTGAAAATGGTGGAAAAATAGGTAGAATCTGTCCCAGGACTCGAGAAGATCCTCTCGGTCAGCCTATCTCTACAACAGAACTTTGTTAATCAGACGGTCTACCTACATATATATTAATATATACTACTGGACAAAAAGTTAAGGGCCGCCATTCAGTTTAGACAAGGTTTATATAATTGATTGCCAAACTGTAAAGACAAGTGAAAATGTCATTAAAACTGAGCTCAGAGAAATGTGTTTACATTTCTGTGTGCACTAGGTTAATTTTTTTTAATGTCCAAAAACTGGGTCACTTTAACCCGCATGTGAAAATTGCCATTGTTGCTGCAAAAACTCATGGTTTTTGTAACACGCCCCACTAGTTCAAAAGGTGAAAAAGTGAGTTGAATTTGAATGCATGTGGAAAATGATCATCGGTAAAGAGTGTTCACCGTTGGTATGCAATAAATCAGTATGACAAGTGGTCGAAATGATCACTGCACTAGACATGCCACCAAGGAGAAGTCTCAGCACTGTAGACCGTGGTCGAGCCATGGCATGGATTCAGGATGGTCAATCTGTTCGTCACGTTGCAAGACGTTTAGCAGTGTCCCACTCTACCATTCAGAGACTTCTTGAGAGATTTCAAGCTACCGGACATTTGGAAAATCGACCCTGCTCAGGAAGAATTATATAAACCTTGTCTAAACTGAATGGCGGCCCTTAACTTTTGTCCAGTAGATATATCAACCACTCACATACACACACACACATAAGTGACGACAGTTAGACGCACAGACGTGACAAATTATATTTATGGAATAGGGTTATTTTGGGACGAGCTGACCAACACACGTAACTAAAGTTTTTTTATGTAAATTTTATTTACTATAAAGATACTCTACAACAGCAATATTATGAATATCAATCAAATACAATAAACATAAGTTAATGAAATTAAATAAAGAAATAGACTCATAGGTGTAATCCTCCCTCCCCCTCTGTTGAGACAAGATCCCGTTGGAAGAAAGTTATTAACCCCCAAAGAGTCAAAGATTTATACGCTATGGTCTAGGATTTCCCCTCTACAGTAAAAGAACAGAGTTTATACGTTAATCTATTCTGAAAGGGACAGTATTAGCAAAACTTACCAAAAAAAATAAGATATCCAACGTGAGTAAACATGGATTTAACTGATATATCCCCCCCTTTACCATACTATTTTATAGATATATAGTATATACATATATATATATATATATATATATATATATATATATATATATATATATATATATATAATATAATGGGAATTATTCATTCATCCTTCCTCTCTTCTTAAGACACCGTGGCCACGTGCATTTCGGTTCTTACCTAATACTTGGTTTTGGCACGTTCTGGAAACAATCTTTTAGGGACACATGCACACAGCAAAATCTAGGGTTATTTTTGGCAAAGTAGACTCCCATCTCCTCAAAGACAGATTAAAAACCACTTCTCGGGGAACGTTACGCTTTGTTTCTTTTCATTTAGGACTCTTCTGTTTATGTCACATTAATTAGGACTTGGTTTGCAAAAGTGCTCACTGTCGAACATTTAGGACTTCTGTTTAGTCCAATTAATTACCAAGGTAGCAATTTAACAGTGCTCACAGTGTCCAATAGCTTAGTAGTTACAGAGATTTCAGGTTGGTAACTCATCAGTATAAAAAAATTCCTTGGATCCTCACACCAACGAAGATTGTCAAATGTCCGGAAAATGTCACAAGTTGGATTATGTCATATGTTTGATCTTGTTGCCACCACGGTTGAATGTATATGAAATTTGGAAGAAAATAAAAACGAAATCTGGAACATAGGCCCAGTTACAAATAGTTATTCCTTAATTGTTCTTTGGGTTTGTACTCTGTAAACTCTTTCCTGGTTGGTAAAAAATTCACGAAAATGCCAGACATGTTCACGTTTGGAAGACTCGGATACTAAGACCCGCATGCCAACCATCGACTGCCAAAGATACTCTTTTAATGTGAGATTGCAAAAGGGATAAACGCTCCCATGTTTGCCAAAAAGAAGCGCTTTCAAGGGGGACACGTTAAAGGTCGTCATTGAAAACCCTTTGACAATAAAACCAGACCACATGAAGTTCACTGCTGTGCAAGACGAACTTCTGGCGCAATCTCTTCGTAAAGGTTTGGCAGAAGCATGCGAATCATCCTGAAGAGCAGGCAGCGGAAACAGCGGAGACAAGCTTAGAAAGGACCGTGTAATAGAAACCTTCACATCGAAGCAAACACTTAACCTGCCCACACTTCCGAGGAATCTTTCCAGGCCCGCACTCGGGCCCCATCAATATCACCTTCGGTACCCATAGACTAACCTGAACATATTCCTAAATAATGGAATAGAACACAGTGTCGTTCATATCACCCCGTGATGGCCACGTAACAAGTCACTGGGGAAGCAACTAAGTAAAAATGTTACGGCTTTGTACTGGTTTATTATTCAGATTCATTATGGAAGCTCAGCTTGGTAAAAGGAATTTTTGGGAATTTGACCCAATACTGTGTAAAGGCTCCTGGAAAAAAATACACATACTTAACCATAAATCTAGTATTCTCAATCCTATCCTGTACCCGAGGAAAAAAATATAATAAATTCATTTACAGCTCAGTTATTTAACTTATGAATAGAACTACTCGTGTTATCCTCATATTGAATCGTTTAATAAATAAATAGTCTTCGTAAAATATAAGCGCTTATTCATTTATATTTTTAATTATCATGAATTAGAAATAAATATAGATTTCGTCAGTACTCATAATGAAATAGTGCATTTACTAGACGATTAAAATAACTCTTACTGGTTAATATCAGTTAGTTTAGATTTTACGTCTACAGCCGGAAACAATTTAGCTATAGATAATTTCTTAATTCGCTAGTCACTTTGCACAAAAACTCCAAGTGTATTAAGAAAATGACGGACTTAACAATTAAATCATTCTGCAACAGAATAGAATCTTAGGTGAAATAAAATACGGACTTAACAATTAGATCACTTAAAAAAAAACTCAAACTTCTAGTAATATTATTTAACACAAACACAGAAAATAAACGAGCTCCAATCGAAAAACTATAGTTATTCTACTATTTTAAGAGGATCTCTAGAATTCGAAGCTAGATGTTCTCTGAAATTTCGTTCTGTCGGTACTGGATTATAATTGAGTGTTGCAAGAGGGGAGGACATATATATGATTTAAGCAGAAAG
The DNA here is from genome assembly GCA_024509875.1 of Oreohelix idahoensis. NCBI lineage: Eukaryota > Metazoa > Mollusca > Gastropoda > Stylommatophora > Oreohelicidae > Oreohelix > Oreohelix idahoensis. Next base: position 1,999 of record JAMPIV010017683.1, on the reverse strand, counting down.
TCGCTTCTTCTTTGCAAGGGCATTTAAACACACATACGGGGATTTCTCTGCTCAAATTCTGTATGAAACGAAATATTCAGAAAGCACTCATTGCCGCCGAGTCAAGACGTGGTAACCACGATCAAATCGTCTCTTTGATCTGTCAATCCGTAGCTTTAAATTGCGTTTTTCACGGAAAGAACGGACAAGGGTGAGGTTAAATTGTAAAACTTATCTCCACTTTGACAAACCAGTACGACTTTTTGAAAAGTCGCCTTTGGCGCTCTTACAAAATCTACCTCAGTGTCCCCTTCTCCTCTGGTTTGATCCTATAACGACGATCTTCCAATACGCTGGCTTTTTAAATTGCAGGTAACCGGTCTCAAGCGTCTTGCTTAAATAGGTTCCTGTTGATAAACATACCTAAGGAAATAGAGAACAGGAAAAATTAAAAATATAGGCGTGTCCATATTTAGAAAAAGAGACAGATTCTCCTGAGTGTTAGGGAAGGGTTTTATATTTAACAAAACCGTGCATATGTGACAGCCAGGTGAAAGAATAATGTAGATAATGAAAGAGATATTATGAAAGCTTTTTATCATTAAATTGTCAACAAGCCCCATTCTATCTTCATGACCTCTACATGCCAAACCTCTGTCTCTTAAAAAAACTTTATAATAGCCCACAAATCTTTAGAGTACTTCAAGAAATAGTTACTGTATTGGTTTTTGTCATCAAGTTGTTGGATCCCACAGGACTTCTCTTGTTATCCAACACAAACACTCGCCCTCTTTATGTTTCCATGCATGTTCTTCATGGTTCTACGGAGTGTTTGAGTACAATCATCCAGTCAGAAAAACCCACCTGTTGTAATTGATATTTGGCATTTAGAAAAGATGGTAGCAAACAAAACAGTATATTACTGACTTTGCTACTTTGAGTTAAACTAACCAGGATCTCATCCGTCTGGCCATTAATTCGAATCTTTTTTCAAACTATTTGTTTGAGAAACGTTTGTTTATACATTCCATCTGGTTTTTTTAATGTTGAAAAAAAATCTTTGTATTGCATTAAAAACCAATTCCTGTATGAAATCATTTATCAACTGTTAAGGGCCAGTTTTCGAGGTCACTGTAATTACTTTGGGAAGCACTGAATTTGCTTCATGTTTACTGGTTTCTGCTCAGTCTCTGCTTGTTCCGCGGTTATTGTCATGATGGGACCACATGTGATCGTCATCTGTATCCAAGAGCACATCAACAGTGGGTTGTGTGGGACGATTTTCTAAATTTCAATAGCAAAATTAAATTAATATTATAGTGCATAAGTACAAAAATAAGATAGAAAATAAAAAATTGTGTCCAGCTTCTTCGTCCACGCGCTAGCAGGCATGCCGGGATTTTGAATAAGCCTTATAGCCGAATGAAAGATTCCTGTCTTTTCTCAATAAATTCGTCCTTGAGATTAAATGATAACACTTGTGGCAAAGTTCAAGACGTTAGAGTGATAGAATAATAGAAAAGGAGGGAAGGGTTAGGAAAGACTGAACTTAGGGGGGACGCCGTTCTCGCGATGATTTCACCAAAAGCCAACTAGCGGGCTACATTAGCCATTGGGCGATTTTCAAATTACAATACAAAACTAAAAAATGTTCGACCAATTGCAATCATGTAAACACCACTTTAGATCTTATAAGGGAATGTGACTAAATTCTAACCGTATCTACGGAACTAGTCTCGTCATTTAGTTTTGAAAATAGTTAGAAAAGAATGGAACAGGTGGTAAGTTTCTAGAGATTTGAACGGGACTAAACATAGAAAAAATATGAAATTATTGAACCATAATACACTAGGAGCCTATCCAACATTATTTATTCGGGATGCCCTTATGATCTCCTGAGCAATAATATGAGTGTTCAGTTACCCACAATAGTACAAAAAATAACCAGAGTAATGGCCAATACTATTATGTACTATAAGACGGACTGACGAAAACAAAATCATGCCTGCTTATTTTTTCA
>JAMPIV010017682.1:360000-381954 GCA_024509875.1 Oreohelix idahoensis | reverse complement strand
CCCTCACACACCCCCCCCCCCGCCCCCCGGGAGGCACCCCAAAGTCCGCTGGGTCGGACCAATTAGACAATCTTGAAGGACCGAGATCCTAAGAATGGAACCAGGCCAGGAGGAAGACAGCCGATAGGATCGTCTGGCGCTCTCTCTTCCAAACCTCTACACCTCACAGTAGAAGGGGAACGACTAAGTAAGTATGTAAGACTAGCAGAGATGGACGTGAGAGAGGATGCATTTGTCGTATGTACAACCGTACAGGTACTATTAGCATTCATACTCTTCGACATTTGCTGAGGGAGACTGAGCACCTATGGGGTTGCCCTGAGTGCAGTGAGGTCGATTCTGATTATCAATAATAGTAACAATGATTTCATAGCAGGCAGTAATATTTACTGTTTTTTGTAACTTCACTTTATTGGCAATTTTATATTTTATTTTGTTTCTGGGAATACAACGTAAACAAATTTAAAAACTTACTTGTCAAATGGCAGTTATTTTAAAATTTATTTTACGTACACCCAGTGAGGATATAAAAATGGATCCCGTTACATGCCCATTTAGCTGGGAATTTGACGTTAGGCCTATATTTTCTTGAATATCGGCACACTAGGGGTGATGTGGTCAGCATGAAGCCTAGAGTTAGTCTGCGATCCAATTCATGAGGCTGGGTCGACCCTGGAGACGTTTGCGGTCTAAAACATCTCCCCTCAACTGGGGGATCGAACCATGGACTACCGAGCTAGGAAGCCAGTGCACTAACTACTGCGCTACCTCGGCAATGAGGATATACAAATTAAAAAATGGTAGGTGACTTTTCAATCACACGGAATGTATACAACGAATGACTGCGAAACAAATTGATTTTTCAAAGTGACATGTTTTCTCTCTCTCTCTCTCTCTCTCTCTCTCTCTCTCTCTCTCTCTCTCTCTCTCTCTCTCTCTCTCCCCTCTTGTTATCTACGTACGCGGTGCATTTATTCTCATTATCTTTGTATTCTCCCTGTGTATGTGATAAAGAGAATAAATGCGGGAAACAATAACAAGACTGTACTGGAAGAAGTATAACTGCAAGATGTAGAATGGTACAAATAACTTGGATGGCACAGACAATCATATCACAATAAGAATACAAAAGGCAAGGGGAGGTTTCCATGCATTGGGAAATATATGGAGTTCAAAAGAAATCAGATTCAACAAACACATCAGAATCTTCAACTCAAATGTCAAGTTGTCCTATTGTGTGGCTCTGAAACAAGGAGAACAACAAAAACAAGAACTAAAAAGTTACAGACTTTCATAAATGGGTGCTTGCGTTGTATAGAAGAGTTGAAGGGGTAGGACAAAATCACTAATGTTGAACTGTAACAGCAACCAGACAAAGTGCCAGTGGAACAAGAGATGAGAAGGAGACGCTGGCGATGGATAAGATATCCAGTGAGTAAACCTATTGATAGCATTTCAAGGCAGTCCTTGTTCCTGAGAAACCCCAAGGGTAAGAGATGCAGAGGTAGACCCCAAAAAACAAAACAAAAAACCACACGGTGAAGAGATTTGGAGACAAAAGTGAAAATAATAAATAAGACGTGGACAGAATTTGAGCTAATGGCACGTGACAGGAGGACTTGGCATGTGTTTGTTGAAGGCCTATGCTCCTTGAGATGCTAAAGGGTATTGATCGATATTTCATGAACAAAACATGTCCTATAGGTCAGTGTTTCCCAGAGAGTGGTACGAAAAGGGTTAAGTATTTTTATAATTTTATTTATCATACCTGTTAAACCGCAGAAACCAATTCATTTAAAGTGTAAAGAGTGAGAATGGTGTTCTGTAGAAAAACCAAAATCTTTCTTTACAATTTAAATAATAAAATAGTAAGGATTAAAGTTGTGCTGTCTACACTATCTAACATCCTTGCTTGAAGTTAAAACTGGTACAAATCTACACTATCTAACATTCGTGCTTGAAGTTAAAACTGGTACAAATCTACACTATCTAACATTCGTGCTTGAAGTTAAAACTGGTACAAATCTACACTATCTAACATCCGAGCTTGAAGTTAAAACTGGTACAAATCTACACTATCTAACATCCGTGCTTGAAGTTAAAACTGGTACAAATCTACGCTATATATCCATTCTTCTGTCAGATTGTTTGTCGAATTTTATTTACATTATTTTAAGTAGTTTTTCTTAAAATACCATATACTTTAAAACATATATAATATATATGCGTTAAAAGGTAATACGTCTTTCTAGGACCGAAGACCTACGTTGCGGCCACTAAGCCCTGGAGACAGAAGAACAAAAACAGAAAGGATGGGGGGGGGGGGGGGGGGAGGGGGGGGGGGGGGGGGGGGGAAGTGAGAACGAAGTAAAAAACATGAAAAATAAAAGCGAGTACAACCTGATTAAAACCACGTGGCTAACCAAAATGGCTGCCACCGCTACTGGAAGTAGAGAGAAAATACTAAGTTTAGACCAAAATAACCCGAAAAACTAAGTGAGGAAAAAGTATAACACGAGAAGAAAAGGGGAAAGAGAAAAAATATTAAGAGGAAGAGGGGGACAGAGATAGGGAAATACATTTCAATAACAAGTGAGAGAGAAGGAGAGAGAAAGACAGAGAGAGACAGAGAGAGAAGTAGATTTTTTTAAAGAAAAAGAGAAAGGAAAAAATATGTAAAATAAAAATAAATAGACTTGAAAAACACAAATAAATAAATGAATAATTTTTTTTGAAAGGAGTGTATATAAACCATTGAACATGACAATGGAGGAGGCAGGAGGGCTGGCTAGAGATCGAGAGTCTTTCAGGCAGGCTGTGATGAGAGCGACGTTCTGCAAAGGACATGCTACATGATGATGATGCATATAAACCAGTATTATTAAAACTACGCCCAAATTATCTTTGCTCAAGCTGGGTACACCATTAAGCCTAAACTGTAATAAGGGGTACGTGGGTATTGTAAGTTTGAGAAGCACTGCTGTCTCGTGTCTCCTTCCTGTATGTGTGGTGAACAAACGCAATTAAGATGACGAAATGTGACATGCATACAAAATAACAAATCTTTAATGGTCATAGTTATAACAATGGCGATGGCGTTTGGGGCGATGATGATGAAAATCATTATGGCAATGGTAGAGAACACAGACCTAGTGTAATGATGATGAGTTTGTAATATGATGATAAAAAATTCACAATGCATGATGATGTTGATTATGATGATGAATGTGATGAGATGATGATGATAAAGACGAAGAAGATGATGATGATGATGAACATGATGATGATGATGAGTTGATTATTATGATGGTAAAAAGGATCCACGATGATGGTGCTTATACTTCTTCTTCTTTGATCCATAGCCGCCATCCGTCAAAGTAGTCAGTGGCCATCACGCCTAGTGGCATCTTGTAGGGCAACAACAAATTGATTCCACTTTGCTCCGTCGGCGGCCATCCTTCGTACAGTGCCCCAACTCTGGTTCATTCTTTGCATCTCGGCACCTACAGTTCTCTGCCAGGTTGTTTTTGGTCGGCCTCTCTTTCGCTTTTCTTCGGGAGTCCATAGCATAGCTGTTCTTGTAATGGTATCAGGGTCCCTTCTGAGGACGTGGCCAACCCAACTCCAGCGTCTGCCAGCTATGATGGTGTGCATGTCCTCCTGGTTACTCCGAATAAGTAGTTCTTGGTTGCTGATGGTATTCGGCCAAAAGATTCGGATAATTTTCCTTAGGCAGATTGCGTGGAAAGAGGACAGTTTCGACATTTTCTTCTCTGTTACTCTCCAGCACTCCGCACCATAGAGAAGCACACAAAGTACACAGCTCTCATACAGTCTTAATTTGGTGTTTGTGCTGTACTGGGAAGACTTCCAAATCGTGAAAAGGATTATGATAATGGTAGAGAACACAGACCTAGTGTAATGATGATAAGTTGGTAATATGATGATAAAAAGGGACCTCAAGACGCAGCAATAGAGACCGCAGTCAGCGACTCATAGCTTGACTGCCTGCGTCAGGACCAGCGAACCAGAGCTGGTCAAGACCGTGCTCCACCTCCACGTGGTGGTCCTGGAAACAGTCTGCAACAGTGCAGGCTGGCTGAGCGAGTACGGATCGCAATGGGAAGGCAAACCCGGTCCTAAAAAATGCCGTGCAGAAGTCGGATGTGTCGACCGAAAGGTGCAGATATCACAGCTACGTTGGAAACAGACACAACGCAACCACCGTCCTTTTCAGGGCGAACGAAGAAGAAGAAGAAGATGATGATAAAAAGATCACAATGCATGATGATGTTGATAATGATGATGATGATGATGAATGTGATGAGATGATGATGATAAAGACGAAGATGATGATGATGAACACGATGATGATGATGAGTTGATTATTATGATGGTAAAAAGGATGCACGATGATGAAGCTTGTAATAATAAGAAAATGAAAAAAAGTGTTGAGAATAAAGCCGCAACCAGTGATGACAGCGACGATAATAAAGTGAAACAACAACGTTTTCGTAACCTCCCGATTCCCATCTTTGCACTTCACTCTACTCCTCAAGGGCACGCAGCAATGGCTTTCAATCGAGCGTAAAAAGAAAAACAACTCCCAATCCTGCAGATATTTTGTTAACCCCGAAATCTTGATGCACGTGACATGAAGATAGTTGAAATAAAAAAACTATATAAAATCGGAGAGATGAAGAGATATAAAGACTCGTTGTAAACTCGCCATGTTCCAGAGCAAAACAGTCTAAAAAGATATTGATATCCTCGTGCATCGCCACAGAGGTTCTCCTGGTCGTTCTCCTCGTGTCATTTCCGGACTCAGTGTAGCACTTCTGCAGACGTTTGTCACACTCGTTGTTTCGGGATCTCTCTTATCGCTAGTGTCCTCGGGGATGTTGTCAGCTTCGGCTGTTGGACGCGAGGGCAAATGTTCAGAGCCTGGCCGGAAGGGTGGAAAATGAGTGTCAATTTGGAGAGCGTTTTTGGGTGGGATTGTGGATTTTCCACATGAAAGCGTCTGTCCTGACTCATGATCTTGTTTGAATTCCTTTATTACAACGTTGACGTTAACTTACACGTTCTCTCTCTCTCTCTCTCTCTCTCTCTCTCTCTCTCTCTCTCTCTCTCTCTCTCTCTCTCTCTCTCTCTCTCTCTCTCCCTCTCTCTCTCAATGAATTCAGTCTAAAAGACGAGAGACAGGAAGGGCAGAATGTCAGACGGTCGTGCTTGCCTGATTCTTAACCCTTTGAAAAAAGTTCGTTCGTTCTGTCTGTCTGTCTCTCTCTCTAAACGAATTCAATCTGAAAGACGACAGGAAGGAAGGGCAGAATGTTAGACGGGCCTGCGTGCCAAATTCTCAACGCTTTGAAAATAAAGTTCGTTCGTTCGTTCTTTCGTTCTCTCTCTATCCTTCTCTCTCCTTCTCTCTCTCTCTCTCTCTATTTCTCTCTTTCTCTTTCCTCACTCTCTCACACACGCATTCATTTATTGTCATTAACACATTTCTCGTCCCCATTATCTAGTATCTGCGTAGCGTCTACTTCGTTGTAATGCAATTTCTGTGTAATGTAAGCTTCAATGTATCAACGAAATCTTCCGCGTAATATAAAATTATTGATCCAGAACCATACCAGATTAAGGCCTTAGCACTGAAAATAGTATGGTGTCCCCCTACCGTTTTTATTTTTCTACAAAATTTAAAACTATAGACAAAAACAATATTAATATAAAAAATATGTTTTTACTATTTCAATTGACATAGCGCTCATATTGAATGTTTGATTTAAAATAGCTTTTTTGTTTCTCGACTTTCTGACTACTAAATCCATAATTATTCCCAAGAATTTTAAAAACAGTTACAAAAACAAACGATACTTTTTTCTAGTCATAGTAAAATTCCAACATTTTAAATTCCCTCCTCAGTACTGTAAATAATTATCAGTTCACTGGACCATAAGGTCTTTTATATTTTGACATACGCCCTAATATAACCAACGGACACCGTGGTTAGGTTGAACGGAGCACGCCTCGTCAAAGGGAAGCACAATTTTATGTATTTTTTTTTTCTTTCTAAAACTCAGCTGTTTTGTCCTGCAATAGCAGACCCGCTAAACTGGACAACGAACTGTTAACACATACGGTTGTAAAAATACCGTGCTGCCATCATTACTTATTAACGTTTTTGAATATTTATGTTAAAATGTTCATACATAATTCATTCAACTGTTATCGCCAGCAAATAATTTAATTTTTTTTTTTTTTTTTTTTTTTGGTGTGTGTGCCCTTGATGACCTGGCGCTCTATGCACGTGTTTATTGTGCTTAATGGGTAGCCGGCCATGAATCGAATATATAGAAGAGTTTTTTTTTTAATTCGAAAGAAGATTTCTTTCCGTGCAAGATTTTTTTTTAATTGGAATATTTATTCAACTTAATACAAGCTTAATTTAACGCAGTGGTTCTTAACCTGGTAGTAAATACCCCTCGATGGGCAATTCGGTTTTTTGTTTGTGTTTTTGTTTTTGGTTTGGTTTGATTTGGTTTGGTTTCCAAGGATCATCTTCATTGTACACGGAAAACTCCATCAGTGCTCCGATCTCCTCCCTTAGATCACACAAGGAGGATTTCAGCACACTGTGCATCGAGCTCTTTCGCACCCCCCCCACCGCGAGGATCCCAATGTGTGTTTACAGGAATCACACATTCTATAAATATTTCTGAGGTGTGTACGTTTCATAACTTTTAAATTTTGCTAGTACAGCGGTCGTTATTTCCTACGAGTGCCTGATAACATACCTTTATGTTTGTCTCATATTAATTTACTGTTTATAGGCCACGGGTTTCCCTTCCTTATGTGTTATAAATGTTTATACAATATCAAACCTACCCTCTGTCCTGTTCTTACTGTTCTGAGTCTACTATCATTACTGGACACAGTATTAAGGTCCTTGTCTTGTGTGGACTGGCTTATACTGCATAATAGGGAACAACAGAAGTGATTGCGTCATTAATAGGCTGAATTGCCCATGGTAAACTTCCGGTGTTATGTCTTGCGGTTCGCACTGATGACCTGTCATCGAAGCATCATTTTTTGGTGATGCGTAGATGGCAGGGAGGATAGTGTGATTCGTTGCATAGCTAAGCTGGGTTGTCGCATGGAAGGTCCAGGGTTCGAATCCTGGGTAAACCACTCATGTCTGTTGTTTTTCTATTGTCTAGTGTTCTACTTCTTTATTTCTTACGAGTGCCTGATAACATATCTTTATGTTTGTCTCATATTAATTTAGCGGCCGTATGGCCTACTTTTTTACGATTTCCAAATGCCGAGGGATTTTTAACGTGCGCTCCTTGCACACGGGACCTCTTATTTTTTTTCGCCCGTATCCCAGGAGGCTAGGCATCCGATCTCACTTATCCAGGAGATCATGGGGGGAAAGTATTCTTCTTCTTCTTCTTTCTCGTTCGCCTGAAAAGGACGGTGGTTTGCGTTGTGTCTGTTTGCGCATAAGCTGTGATATCTGCACCTTTCGGTCGACACATCCGACTTCTGCACGGCATTTTTTAGGGACCGGGTTTGCCTTCCCATTTCGATCCGTACTCGCTCAGCCAGACTGCACTGCTGCAGACTGTTTCCAGGACCACCACGTGGAGGTGGAGTACGGTCTTGATCAGCTGTGGTTCGCTGATCCTGATGCAAGCAGTCAAGCTATGGGTCGCTGACTGCATTCACTATTGCTGCATCTTGGGGTCCCGGGAGAAAGTATGACATCATAAGTGTCACGGATTGCCTCCCCTTAGCTCTGCAGTAGTATTCCAACAGTGGCCACAACTTCAAGAGCAACTAATTTGGGTCTTCAACGTTGTCTACCTTCGCACAAGATTACTTTTGGCAGAGTTTTAGTAAAAGGATAATGATGCTTCTACCTCAAGGAAGTTTTCACAAGATATTCAGAAAAGCGAGAACAATGCGGAATGTTTCTTAGCAATGTTAATTCTAGTATCTGCCGTCAACTTTTGTTAAGGATTGGGTTATCTTATAATTTGTTAGCTCGTTAAGCCCCCAGCTGGTTTAATCCAGCGAGATTCCTCTGATTACACTGGCTAACAAAAAAAAATTTTTTTTTTCTTTCTCTAACATTTCTATGTTTTTCTGGTCAATTTTAATGCGCTGTTTTTAAATCTGCAAACCGTTTTTCTCTATCAGGTCGGGATCTCTAGAAATACGCGATTGAAGTTTTTTAACAACACATACAGTATTACATCATTTGTACAAGAAGTATAACAGTTATGTAGGCTTGAATTTCTTTGCAGTCGACTTTCGTCGGTGAATGGCATGTGGTACATCGCGATGAAGCATCCAACAATAATCGGCAAGCATGGTCACACTCCACCGTCCTTATAACGTGACTCCATTACGGCGATATCTTGATGGAATCGTTCTCCATGTTCATCGCTGACTTCGCCAAGGTTGTCAGGGAAAAAGTCAAGATGCGAATCGAGAAAATGGATTTTGAGGGACATGTTACAGCCCATAATTCTGTATGCATCTATGCACTGCTTAACAATATGCACATAGTCGACAGATTTGTGATTTCCCAGAAAGCTATCGACGATCGATTTGAATGCCATCCATGCGCGAAGTTCACTACCATGTAACAAGTTCTCGAATTGTTTGTCTGCAATAACTTTCCTAATCTGAGGTCCTACAAAGATACCTTCCTTTATCTTTGCATCGCTAATTTGCGGAAACTTTTCTCGAAGATAAGTGAAAGCTTTGCTCGTTTTATCTAACGCTTTTACGAAATTCTTCATGAGCCCCAACTTTATATGTAACGGTCGTAAAATGATGCTGTCTTTGTTAACTAATGGCTCGTGTATTACATTTTTATGCCCGAGCTGCATACGATCCCTGATAGGCCACACCTTTCTTGCATAATGTTCCTGTCTGTTGCGGCTGTCCCATTCACCTAGGAAGCAACAAAATTTAGTATACCCAGTCTGCATGCCCGTGAGAATTGCAATGACCTTTAGGTCTCCACAAATCCGCCATTGGTATTCATTGTACTTTATTTTTGCCAAAAGTATAGCCATATTGTCATAAGTTTCTTTCATATGAACAGAGTAGGCAACTGGAATTGATGAAAATAAATTTCCATTATGCAATAACACGGCTTTTAGACTAGTCTTGGAAGAGTCGATGAAAAGTCGCCATTCGTTGACTATGTGCTCATGACCGAGGTGCACCATTAGACCTTTTACATCTTTGCAATAGCAAATGTCATCATCCATCTCAAAGTATTGAACAAGTTCTCTGTGTCTATGACGAAATTTAGATATCGGAGTATTGGGCGCTAAAAGATTCCATTCTTTGAGTCGCGAACCGAGTAATTCCGCTTGTCCTTTGATGAGAGCGAGATCACGTATTAGATCTGAAAGTTCTGAATATTTAATTAAGTGAACACCATCATTCACCGGTATATAATCCGAGTCAGAATTAGTTTCTAAAGCAGGTAAACTATCACTTTCTGATGTTCATTCACGTCCAACGGATATTGTTCTGGTGGAACTGGGATCGGACACGTGATTGGATCATGAGGCACTGGTTTCGAAACCGATTCAATATTTGGATAAACCACAGACTTTCTAGTTTTAAAAGTGAAACCATAGATATTTGTCAAGCAGAAGTAACAATCAGTAGCGTGATTTATCGGTTCACGCCATATTACTGGCACTCCAAAAGGCATCGACTTATGCTTCGGCGATTTTCGTAACCAAACTGCCAATGTATTTGCACAAGTCGAACAAACTGCATTTGGCATCCAAGATTTATTTGCATCATCAACTTTCGAATCGAAATAAAGTTCATATGCTTTCTTTAGCAATGTTGTAAAGTTTTTCTGGTGAACACGATCGGTAAAATATCCGCACACGTAACAGAACAGATCAGCCGAATTTCTACAACTTCTAGAAGCCATATTTCACTCAGAATTATTTCAAAATACAGTAACTATTTGAAATATAATGTAACATATGTCATGCATCTTTTAGCAGTATAAAAAGTAGAATTATTTTGCATTTTATTAATTTTTAAAAAGTTATATAGTAAAAATGAAACGGAGCAAATAACGGTTTCCCAAAAATATATTTATTCACAAATATCTTAAGAACCTGACGTGATAGAGATAAACGGATTTCAAATTTGAAATCAGCGCAAGAAACTGACCTAAGAACACTTATTCTTATATAAGAAAGAAAAATGTTGTTTGTCAGTGTTATTATTATTGTCATTATTAATATTATTATTATTATTGTTAGTGGCTCTTCAGGTGTAGATAAAAAAAAAAAAAATATAAATAAATATATATATATATATATAGATATATATATATATATATATATATATATATATATATATATATATATATATATATATGTGTGTGTGTGTGTGTGTGTTGCGTGCATATTTTGACGCAAATATTACAAAAATCGATATGGCTATTTAATATGGAAAAGATATAGACATTCATTCATTTGTGTATGAAAATGCTGTCTATGGGGAAGGCTAGATAATCCATAATTGTTTTACCCTTTTGATTATAGGAGTAATCGTTCTTGATATTAATTCGGCGCATGGATATGACACCCTTGTCCGTACCTATTTCTTAGGGCCAGAAAATAGATTAATTTGCTTATTATGTTTATGGCCTGAATTCATATGTATTACATATTATTAGTACAAGTAGAATCAGTCCTATATAGTATATTTTGGATGGGTAGGCAGGACTATATTCTTGTTACACCGCTATAGCGGAAGTAGGAGTTGTCTTGTCTAGTCGTGATGAGTTCCGATGTACCGTGACAATGGCGGTTACGCATTTTTCCTGGGTTGGTAGATTCTTCAGTAAAAATGATTTACGAAGTGGTTTTTCTTCTATAGGAGATTGTGTCTCTACTAGAGTTGTGTTAGAGACTCTCCTAATGTACGGTACCATGTATGATTCGGACTCCAGGTAATTCCAGTCCCTGTTTTGATGATCTCAGGTCGGTTAGGCCTAGCTGGAATTTTGTGCTTCGCAACGCTAGGGTCAAGTTTGTATCGACGGAGATGACGGGCTCCATACTGTAATTATGTCTACGTGAGGTAACTGGATTACGGTAGATCTGTATGGAGGAACTTTATGAAATTATGCATATGTATTGCAAATTAACTTTGGCTTATATATATATATCCTCCTGTGAGCGAGTGTGCGACAACTCAGGAAGGCGGCCATGTTACATTCCTGTCATCGTATTTTTGAATCACTGTCCAAAGAACGGGGCATGTATCTTATTATTCGGACAGTGGCAAGGAGATCTCAATTTTGATAGAAACCCCTTATCGTGGTTTCACAATATGATAAACTGTGAACATAAAGCAACTTTAGTTACTTACCGATCCGCCTTCACTGACGCGCTTAGTCAGATAGGGGATGCGGCCATTGATGTACTACCTATTATTTATGAATGTGTCATGACTTTGGATCTACTATGTATGCCTGCAAATTGATGTGTCAACACCACTGTAAAGTTTCTTGTCCACACTGTAAAATGTCAGTCTGTAAAGAAGTGTGGTGTGTTCTTTTTCTTCTGTAAAGATGTGTACAGAGTTGTTGAGATCAGGCATGCTCCAGTCTACCCAGTCTTATGTTGAGAATCACATTTTACAGTTGCAAGAACATTTGTTTGACCACATCAACACCAGTAGGACAGCTATACAATCAATGTCAGCTTGACCTGTTCTGACAAGTGTAGCAATATCTGGGACAGCACTTGTTGACATTTGGCACAGTACAGTCAGTGTTCTAAACCAGTGATTGTTTATCCTGCTGTAATAGAAGAGCATTGTTGAACATAAAGTGCAAATTTCATCGGTGGATCTTCTAATGTGCTCAAAAAAATTGGACAGTGTAATAGTTAGAAAGCAAATCTATTACTCAATAAAGTGGTAGTCTAATTTATTAAAACTGAGCATACATTACAATACATTGCAACTACAACACATTGCATGATATGATACACACATTGATGATTTATATATATTTATGTTTATATATTATGTGTTTATATGTGTGATTGTTATGTTTTTGCGGTCCTGGATGGGAGGTGACTAGAACAGGAAATACCAAGTGATATTGGTCTTGTTCTGGCGTTCTATAGGGAGCAATTTCTTGATTGAAATTTGCATGCAACATAGTTTGCAAATATTTGGTTAGTTGTGACGACTGTTTCATATTTGTATTTGTAACATTTTTCTCTTCTTTATTTTTGTTTGATTTGTTTGTATAATTGTAGGTCTCATCTTTCCTTGCATTTCAGTTCTTTACACCCTTATGTTTATACACTGTGGCGTTATTTGTCTTGTTATCTTATTGCAGTTATCATCACAGATTCTGTGATCATTTTTTTTTCATTTCTCCTATTTAATTTAATTTGATCTCTGCAAATGTTTTCAGAGTGTCTTTTCTTGTTTGTCTTTTGTAATGTCTTTAGTTGACATATGACATAGGAGGTATAGTTGTATACACTTATAGTATTGTACAGATCAGTACTTTATGAGTATTTTCCACAGGTACTCAAGTGATCATTGATTACATTAGGGTATACAAGACCTTTGTAAGGCTTGTCTCCCACAGTATTTGAGATAGACAGTTATTGTGTCCACAGGTACTCAAGTTATCATTGGTTATTATAAACCATACACTTTTTCACTAAGACTAAGTCTATGGTATAGACTTGTCTCCCATTAAAGTGAAATAAGGTAATTTGTTTACTTTTTCAGGTTTCTGATTTAAGAAGACAAAATGTCTACATTAGATTACTTTATAGCACAAGGAAAATCCCTTGATAAGACTGGGAAAGACTTAGAACAATGGGCTGTTGCTCAATATGACAAAGCATTAGCTGCAGAAGAGAAAAAAGCTGCTGCTGCTGCTGAAGAGAGAAAAGCTGCTGCTGAGGAAAAAAAAGCTGCGGCTGAGGAGAGAAAACTTCAAATAGAAGAAAAAAAATTAGAAGCTGCTGCTGCTGCTGAAGAGAGAAAAGCTGCTGCTGCTGCTGCTGCTGAAGAGAGAAAAGCTCTAGCTGAAGAAAAAAGATTAGAAAAAGAAGCTGATACTGCTGCTGAACTAAAGAAATTGCAGATGCAAGTGGAGGAAAGGAGATTTGATGCAGAACAGAAGAAATTGGAAGCTGCTGCAGAATCGAAAAAATTAGAAGCTGCTGCTGCTGCAGAACAAAAAACATTAGATAGAGAAGCTGAAGAGAGAAAAGCAATAAGAGAACATGAGTTTGAATTAGAGAAATTAAAATTGACAAGTATGAGTAATATTAATCAGGCATCTAGTGGTAATGGTAAACCCTTTGTGTACAAGGTCAAGGTACCAGCGTTCAACTCTGCCAGTGATGATATAGCATTCTGGCTTGATAGATTTGAACGTGCTTGTCGTGCTCATAATGTTGACAAATCACAGTATGTGAATCAGTTGTCTGAAAATCTAAAAGGGGAGTCTCTGAGTAAGTTATATTTTGTCGAAGAGGCCGACAAGGATAATTATGATGCTGTTAGGGCAGCTTTGATAAAGAGATATCAGCTGTCTGAGGAAGGTTATCGTCTTTTGTTTAAAACAATGAGACCTGAGGTAGGTGTAGAATTCTCAGAATTCATCTCAAAAGCACGAATTACACTTTCACGATGGATTGAATTATCCAAAACAGAGAAAACATTTGATGGTCTTACGGATTTATTGCTAAGAGACAAGGTCATGTCTTCGGTAAATAAATCATTCCTAGAGTTCTTACATGAGCGTAAACCTAGTACATTAAAGCAAATGGAAGAATATTGTGACCAGTATGCCACGGCACACCCTGACATGATTCTTAGTAACTCTAACATTAAAGAGAGTATGCCAGTTGCTTCGGCAACAGAATATAATCAGAATTACTCACACAAATTCCAAGGAGCTAAAAATAAATTTGATAAAAAGGTTAATTGGAATAAGCATCAAAACCAAGATAACCACTCAAATCAGAGTTCTTCTTCGAAGAACTGGAATCGGGCTGTTAGTCCTCGACACGCGAGGGGTACCCATAATTTTAGAAATTCTCGGAAAGGGAGTAGCTATAGGAACTACCCAAGTGCTTCATGGAGACAAAAGAACCAATATTACATGGATACTCAATATAATGAGCGTGATGATTATGATCATGAATATTATGATTCAAACCCAAATAGGGGTTATAACAGAGGCAAGAATAATTATAGAGACAATTATAACCGAGGTAGATCACAACACAAAAGACATGGTAAATCGTATTACCAGCCTAACTCTGCACAACAGGAGTTCCACGACGCCGGTAATCAGAATAATGATAAAAAAGACTCCAATAGTGTAGCAAATTCCGCTTTCGATTTTGCTAGAGCATCTGAGTGTTCGCAATGCAAAACATTATTCGATCCAACCACAGTTTCTACTTTAAGCTGCGGTCACCCGCTTCCCGCGCTCCATGCGTCAATCGCGCATAATGGAAGGGGTGCTCTTGTCTTTAATAGGGGCTTAATAGATGGTACTCCGGTATCAATTCTTTTCGATTCGGGGTGCACTACCATCGGAGTGAGGCAATCACTCGTAAATCCTTCTCGAGCTACAGGCAATATAGTCAAATGTGTAACATTTGGTGGCACATTGGAGAAGTACTCCACTGCCATTATCAATATTGCTACGCCTTTCTTTACAGGAGAGGTGCAAGCATGTCTCTTGCCGAATCCGATCGCTGATCTTATCATCGGTCGCATTCATGGAGTGAAAGAATGCACTCCACAGCAAATTTCTAATTGGGAAAATGTTAATATGCAATCTGCTAATGCAGTAATCACTAGGGCTCAAGCTCTTAATATGCCGCAATCTTCACATTCTGAAGGTAATGATGCGCAGATCCAAGATGATCCCTTGGAGATTTCCCATGATTCCTTTATAAAACAGCAGGAAGATGATCCTACTCTAAAGAAATTCTTTACTCTGGCAACAAAAGGTGATCCGAATAAGGATACAAATCGTAAATCATGGATTACGATGAAGAATGGCGTACTTGTACGTATGGTACAAGACTCCGCTAAGTCCATTCATTCTCAAATCCTTGTGCCTAAAAAATATGAGAGTTAAAATCTTACAGCACGCTCATGATTCGCAGTGTGCTGGACATATGGGTTTTTCCCGTACTAAAGCTAGAGTTCTTCAATCTTTCTTTTGGCCTGCTGTGAATAAGGACATACGAATCTATTGTCGATCTTGTAAAGTATGTCAAGAGATTAAATCCAGAGGTCCACGCCATGATGCACCTATTCAGGCTGCAGACATTCCCATTCGACCATTTCAAAAAATGGCGATAGACATCATTGGTCCATTTAAGATAAAGTCTGCTAGAGGACACCAATTTATTTTGACGTATGTTGATATGTGCACACGTTGGCCGGAGGCTGTTCCTCTAAAGAGCATAACTACTGCTGATGTCGCAGATGCTCTTTGGTTAATATTTTCTCGTCTGGGATTTCCAGCAGAAATATTATCCGACCATGGTACCCAACTCATATCGGATACCATGTCTCAAGTAATGTCGACTCTTAAGATAGAGAGATCGCTGAGTAGTATTTATCATCCTATGTCCAATGGGATGGTGGAACGTCTGAATAGAACTCTGAAAAACCTACTAGGTAAGATAACAGAAGATCATCCTCAGGATTGGGATAGGGTTTTACCCGCGGCTCTCTTTGCATATAGAGAGGTCGCCAACGAACATACAGGATTTTCTCCTTTTGAACTTGTCTTTGGCGCGAAACCGCGAGGTCCTATGTCCTTACTTCATGATCTTATAACTGCTGATAATATTGTCGATGACACAAAATCTTCTTATGAATATGTCATCGCACTTAGACACAAGATTATTGAAGCATGCAAATTGGCAACTGCTTCTTCTGAATTTGCGAAACAGAAGGCAAGGGAATTTGCCAATAAAAAGAGATGCTTGCGACAACTTTGTCCAGGTGACAAAGCATTTGTCTTGCTACCTTGTAGGGAAAATAGACTTCTTATTTCTTGGAAAGGTCCGTACGATATAATATCAAAAGTTTCCGATGTTGACTATATCGTCGATATTGACGGGAAGCGTAAAACCTTCCACATCAACATGCTCACGGAATTCCATGAACGTCCTGATTATTTACAACCTGTTTTCCAGGCAACGGACGATTTTTCAGTCCAACATGGACAGTACTCATCTCTGTCAGTAATACAGGATGAGGAAACGAGTTTCTCGGATGTAAATTTACCTTTTCCAATGATTCCTCTTCACTCTAATGAATCATGGAAAGATGTTGCAATTTCTCCAGAATTATCTCCAGGAGAGCAGAAACAAGTTTCTACTATGTTAGAACAATTTCAGGATGTCCTTACTGACATTCCTGGTCAAACTGATGTCATTCAACATGACATTATTCTTACTGACCATAGTCCTATAAGAGTCAGACCTATCCTATCCCAATACATTTTCAAGCACAGGTAGAGAAAGAGTTGGATGAGATGATAGAGTTAAAAATTATTGAACCATCTACATCAGCATATTCTTCGCCGATGGTTATTGTACGAAAAAAAGACAATAACATACGTCTTTGCGTGGATTATCGCAAATTGAACCAAGTGACGAAATTTGATGCTGAACCTATGCCTTTACTAGAAGAGCTACTTACGAGACTATCGAATTCTCATTTCTTTACTAAACTCGATTTGTCTAAGGGATATTGGCAAGTTCCATTATCCGAACACGCCAAACCGTTTACTGCTTTTTCGACGCCTAGGGGTCTATTCCAATGGAATTTCATGCCTTTCGGTCTTATGAACGCCCCTGCAACATTCGTACGCATGATGCGTCGAATCCTATCTCATCGCTCAGATGTCATTGCGTATCTTGATGACATCTGTCTTTTCAGTGATACTTGGAACGATCACTATAATGGGATAAATGAACTATTGTCTATCTTACGCGAGCATAACCTGACAGCGAAACCATCGAAAGCATGTATTGGTTTTAGCGAAATATCTTTCTTAGGACACCGTGTTGGTCATGGGTTCCTAAAAACAGAAGACCATAATACAAGTAAGATACTTAACATTTCTATTCCTAAGACTAAAAAGCAAGTGCGAAGTCTCTTAGGTCTAATACAATTTTATGGACGATTCATCCCGAATCTGTCCTCCATTATGTCACCTCTTTCTTCCTTGCTAAAGAAAGGGTCTCCTAATGTAGTCCATTGGACTCAAGAATGTCAATCCTCTTTGGATAAGGTTAAAACTATGTTTTCTACTTCACCTATCCTAGTATTGCCTTCTAAGGATAAGACATTTATTCTTCGTAGTGACGCTTCATCCACCGGGATTGGAGCAGCACTAATGCAAGAGTACTCTGGAACTCTGCATCCTGTGATGTATATTTCTCGGAAATTAAATGCCGCAGAGAAGAATTACTCGGTCCTAGACCGTGAATTATTGGCTATGGTTTGGTCAATCCTTAAACTGCAAAGATTTCTTCTTGGCGCGCATTTCATTGTGGAAACTGACCAGAAAGCTCTTACGGCTATACAGAGTAAAAATCTGAAGAGCGCGAGATCAACGCGTTACGCGATTGCTCTGCAGCCATTTCATTTTTCGGTGCGAGCTATCCGTGGGTCAGAAAATGTGATGGCAGATATTTTGTCTAGATGCCCACATGATTCATAACTGTTATACAACTTTGATACAGTTGTTCCTATGTTGAAATGTGTACACATATGTAATATCATATATTGATTGTAACACTACTTAGCGGTTCATTGATATTTATTCACCGCTGATCTTTCAATGTTTTTTTTTCGTCTTTGATGATCATGATGTTAAGATATCTTAGATGAAATTTATGTATAAACTAATGTACAAATTGTGTCATTGCTAATATTGTAGTATGCGTTGGTGACACCTCTCTGGAAATATTTATACTTAGAGAAGTACTTTCTCTAAGGTCAGAAAACTTATGTTTATCATCTGCGCATTGTTATTGGTGCGTTGTGAGCCTATTGTATGTTGCTCCTAGATGTATTTCAAAAAAAAAAAGTACCATTTTTTTTTTCCCGAGGGGTGTGGTAATCTGTTGCGTGCATATTTTGACGCACATATTACAAAAAATCGATATGGCTATTTAATATGGAAAAGATATAGACATTCATTCATTTGTGTATGAAAATGCTGTCTATGGGGAAGGCTAGATAATCCATAATTGTTTTACCCTTTTGATTATAGGAGTAATCGTTCTTGATATTAATTCGGCGCATGGATATGACACCCTTGTCCGTACCTATTTCTTAGGGCCAGAAAATAGATTAATTTGCTTATTATGTTTATGGCCTGAATTCATATGTATTACATATTATTAGTACAAGTAGAATCAGTCCTATATTGTATATTTTGGATGGGTAGGCAGGACTATATTATTGTTACACCGCTCTAGCGGAAGTAGGAGTTGTCTTGTCTAGTCGTGATGAGTTCCGATGTACCGTGACAATGGCGGTTACGCATTTTTCCAGGGCTGGTAGATTCTTCAGTAAAAATGATTTACGAAGTGGTTTTTCTTCTATAGGAGATTGTGTCTCTACTAGAGTTGTGTTAGAGACTCTCCTAATGTACGGTACCATGTATGATTCGGACTCCAGGTAATTCCAGTCCCTGTTTTGATGATCTCAGGTCGGTTAGGTCTAGCTGGAATTTTGTGCTTCGCAACGCTAGGGTCAAGTTTGTATCGACGGAGATGACGATCTCCATACTGTAATTATGTCTACGTGAGGTAACTGGATTACGGTAGATCTGTATGGAGGAACTTTATGAAATTATGCATATGTATTGCAAATTAACTTTGGCTTATATATATATCCTCCTGTGAGCAAGTGAGCGACAACTCAGGAAGGCGGCCATGTTACATTCCTGTCATCGTATTTTTGAATCACTGTCCAAAGAACGGGGCATGTATCTTATTATTCGGACAGTGGCAAGGAGATCTCAATTTTGATAGAAACCCCTTATCGTGGTTTCACAATATGATAAACTGTGAACATAAAGCAACTTTAGTTACTTACCGATCCGCCTTCACTGACGCGCTTAGTCAGATAGGGGATGCGGCCATTGATGTACTACCTATTATTTATGAATGTGTCATGACTTTGGATCTACTATGTATGCCTGCAAATTGATGTGTCAACATACCCATGATTTACTCGTTATGTCCCAGTGTGTACGTCTGAATAAATTGTGTAAACAAAGATTCCAGCAGTCTGCATTGGTGCCTTGTAGACACAAGGGTATGAGTGATTAGATTGGTCAGAACACGAACAGTACACCATTCGCGTTAATCACACTCGACACTTCTACTCCATATCTACACCATCCTGCGTCGGTTGAAGTGACCAAGTTTAGGGCCTGCTTCCCCTGGAGCCTTAGAGTCCAATTATCCGAACACTTGTTCTAGAAAAAAAAAAAAAAAAAAATCAGATGCCACAGTCACGTTAGACTAAAATTCTGAATCTTTTGATGCGGCAAACTTCAAATGTGTGCGAACAATTTGTAGAGAATGGGATGGGCTAATGGTCGGTCGCTTACGTACAGGAAGTCAGTTAGATCATAAAGTCAGTTAATATCTGGTTTACCAATAAAGTGTACGTGTGCGTTCTAGGTAGAACACTGGCTAAACAGACAGTTCAACTTAAAATAATTGTGTCTGCTACTACAGCAGAATAATTTTGGTGTACAAGTATTTCTCTGTGCGATATGGCATCTTCCAGTAGGCCTAAAGCATATAAAAGGAACCGCAATGTTTTGTCAATTGAAACGAAAACAGAAATTATCAAGAGACTAGGACAAGGTGAAACTGTGTCTTCACTTGCGAGGATGTTCAATGTTGGGAAAGCTACCGTCTCTGACATCAAAAGTAACAAGGATAAAATTATGAGTGGGACCCAAAGATGCAGCAATAGTGAATGCAATCAGCGACCCATAGCTTGACTGCTTGCATCAGAGTCAGCGAACCAGAGCTGACTAAGACCGTACTCCACCTCCACGTGGTGGTCCTGGAAACAGTCTGCATCAGTGCAGTCTGGCTGAGCGAGTACAGATCGCAATGGGAAGGCAAACCCGGTCCCTAAAAAATGCCATGCTGAAGTCGGATGTGTCGACCGAAAGGTGCAGATATCACAGCTACGGCGTAAACAGACACAACGCAACCACCGTCCTTTTCAGGGCGAACAAGGAAGAAGAAGAAATTATGAGTTTTGCATCGAAATTTGATAGTGAAAATGGGTCGAAGAAACGTAAAACCATGAGAAATGCGAAAGATGTGAAATTGGAAGAGGCTTTGTATATATGGTTTGTGCAAAGAAGAAGCAAAGGGGAACCTATCTCTGGTTCTCTGTTGTGTGAAAAGGCATTTCAGTTCAACAATCAACTTGACGGTCCTCCTGACTTTAAGGCTAGCCAGGGATGGTTAAGAAACTTTAAATCTCGTCATGGCATACGAGAATTGGAGATTCAAGGGGAATCTTTATCTAGCGATGCAACTGCCGCTAAAAATTTTAAAGAAACATTCTTGGCTTTTTTGGAAGAAGAAGGTTATTCACTCGATGATGTGTATAATGCCGATGAGACTGGCTTATACTGGAAATCATTGCCTCAAAAATCACTTGCATCTCAGCGCGAAGCAGCTGCCCCTGGGTTTAAAAAGTGCAAAGAGAGAGTAACAATTTTGGTAGCCGCAAATGCCAGTGGAAGTCATCGTTTACCGGTGCTAATGATCGGCAAAGCCAAAAAACCCACGTTGTTTAAAGAATGTGACATGTCTCCCATTGTGTTACAAAGCACAGAAGAGTGCTTGGATGAATAGTGAAATATTTCTTGATTGGTATACAAATCAGTTCATCCCAAATGTGAAGAGGTTGAGAGAACAAGAAAAGAAAACTGAAAAAGTAATTCTTCTACTGGACAATGCACCATCTCATCCAGAGACGGATACATTGAATGCAGTTGATGCAAATTTTAAAGTAATTTTTCTGCCTCCCAATGTAACAGCACTGATTCAACCAATGGATCAGGGTGTTATAGCAAAGCTTAAAAAGATGTACAAGAAGGAAGTCCTGCGTCGTTTATTGTTGACTGAAGATGAAGAAAGTGTGGTGGCGTTTTCCAAAAAGCTTAATCTCAAAGACTGCTGCTATATGTTAGCTGATGCTTGGACCACCCTGTCACAAGATAATCTCAACAAGGCTTGGAGTAGATTGCTTGGGAAAAAAGGAGGAAATGAAACTACTGCAGTGGACACAAATGATGATTGTATAAATGAAGTTGTGGAACTGTTTCAAGCAATGCCCGGATTTTCGGACTGTGACAAAGATGATGTACACATGTGGCTAGAAGATGATAATGATTCTGGTTTTCAGTTTTTGAATGACGAAGAAATGTTTGTCTTTTGTGCAAGAAGAAAAACCAAATACATGTAGTGACCGATGATGAAGACTCCTCAGAAGTACATGATGTACTTGTAGATTATGAAGAAAAACCAAAACGTCGACCAAGTCCTGAAGAGGCCTTTATAGCACTAGAAACAGCGATTGCTTGGTACGAGCAAGAAGATGACAGCTGTCCTACACAGCTTCTGCTGTTGAAGAGAATGCGGGACTTAGCAGCCAAAAGGAGACTATCCAGTTTGGTGCAAAAGAGGATTCCTCATTATTTTAAATAGTGGGCTACATCTGTGCAAGTACATATATACGTAAGTTGCGCCTGGTTTTGAATCGTTTGTAATGTTATTTTGAAAACATTTCTCTTTCTTAACAAAAAATAATTAATAC
>JAMPIV010017682.1:282500-355000 GCA_024509875.1 Oreohelix idahoensis | reverse complement strand
CTATCTTCTACAACAGATTTAGAGGAGTCGGACAGTCTATTATGATATATATTAATATATATATATATGTGTGTGTGTGTATGTATGTATGTGTATATATATATATACCACTCACATACACACACAAGTGACGACAGTTAGACGCACATACGTGAAAACTATGACATTGGAAATATAGATAATTGGGAACGAACTGACCGACACACTGGAAAAAGTTCAACTGAATTTTAATTATCATAATAAAATTCCATCACAACACATAAAATTACATCAAACATATACAAGTAGTCATAAAGTCAATGAATTGCTACAAGAATGATAGACCCAGAGGTATGATCTTTCCACTCGATGTATAGCCCACAGTCCTGTTAGAAGAAAAGTGATAGCCCCAAAGAGTCACGGACACATATGCTAAAGTCTAAGATTTCCCTTTAAAGGTATGCACAGACTTTGATACTCTGGTCTATCCTAAGGAAAATATTGTTAGCAACAAAAACTTGCATAAGGAAATTTAAGACAGCAAAATGGGTGCCAAAATACAACAATAAAGGAATCACTCAATCCTGCATTCACTCTATTCAGTCAGCCGTGATCACTAGCTTGCATTCGTACTTACAGCTTTGGTAGCAACTTCTGGAAAAACAATTTTTAGGACATGCACATACACAATCTCCAGGGTTAGTCTTGGCCAAGGGAACCCCAGTTCCGCACACATAGGTTGAATCCACTACTTCAGGGAACGTTTCCTTGGTTGTTCTTATTTTAGGATATCTGTTTCTGTCACATTAAAATTGTCCAGGCACGAACGTTAACAGCGAGCAAAGTGTCAATAGCTTAGATTTCTAGTAACTAGGAATGTCAGGTCGGTGCCTTCTCTCAGTATAGGACTTTATTTGGTCACACCACAACTAGTCAGAACTCTGTCGGAATGTTACTGATAGTAATATTTTACTTGCCACAAGGGCTGAAATGTACTTGAGGTTTTTCTCAGGAAGAATTAAATCTGGCTCGATGGACCCGTTACTTCATTTAATCTTAAAGTTCATGTAATGGGTACTCTGTCGTTCTGGATGCCAGCGCAATGACAGACAGGTTTTACTTTATACACCCAAGTCTTTAAGAAAAAACATGTTTTTGTTCTTCACGGATGTTTCTCAGTACTAAAACCGTTGGTAAAGTTGGGTTACCCCAGTTTCACTGAATAAAGAAAAAAAAAACAACAAATAAAAATACTTATACATACTATTTACTTCGGTTATAACTTACATTATAAACTGCAAGCGGAGAGCTTGACTTACTGTTTAAATCTCCCGTGAAATAAGTTATATTTCCAAAATCAGTCATCATGAATTAGAAATACATACGTATTTCGTCAATACTCAATGATGAATCAGTGCAGTTATAAGTTAGTTTAAAATATTCTCGACTAATTACTAGCAATTAAATTAAATTTATTTATAGCTGCATGAGTTTAAGCTAGAAATTATAATTTATTTTGCTATCCACTGAAACACGTCAACTAGAGAATATAACAGACTTATAAATTTAATTTCTTCTGCACAGAAATCTAACTAGTAAAATGAAGTAAGCGGTTATCACTGAATCACTCAACACTACCAGATAGATATATTATTACCTCCACACAGAACTATAGACTAACACCATGAACTAGAATCATTCAATATAAGGGTATTCCAGAACTCGGCAAAAATGTCGAGAAACTAGGACTTCGTAATACACAAGAAATTTCCTAGCACTAGCGATCTGTCTACTGCAACTAGAGGATGACTGAATGAAATCAATTCCAAACTGCGGGGTAGATATATGAAACAGACAAAGGATCCCACGCTATTACGAAAACCCGAAATAGCGCCGGTCTCTCTCTCTCTCCCCCCTCTCTCTCTCTCTCTCTTAACACTTCACATTAACTTAGACGCTGGCCATAACTGCCAAAACGCGTCTTCACACCTACTACGCCATATCTCATTTCTGAGCGATGCAAATTGGCGCCTTCCACACCTCACGCCGAGAAATAGCCGAAGAAAAACTCGTGTCAGATGAAAATGTAGACAAATGTCTGCTCTCTATGTCTGTCGAGACGAATTCTCACACTATTTCGTTCACATCCAGGGACTGACATCTTACGCAATAAATTGCGTTTCTAAATGAGAAAAGAAACAGTCGAAAGTTTGAATGGGAAAGTAATATTTTGTCGCAAACGAACGAATGCGAAAAACAGGAAAAGGATAAAAGAGCGATAATAGAGTAGAGGACACGGGTAGAAAAGAAAAGAATATAGAAAATTTATTAATCATAAATCTCTATGCGACAGTAATAACCCCAAAAGGTCAAAGGTTAACAATAAGGGCATGGAATAATCATTAAAGGAAAAGAACAAATTCCTATATAAGATATCCCGTAAATAATCAGGTTAATGAGGAATTAATAAAAGAATTAGTATACTCATTGTAACAATCGAATATATGTTTCTCTCTTTCATTTCATTCACTCAGTCACTCAGTGGCCACACTCATATTCGCTTACCTAATAGTTGTCGCAGGTATTTCTTGGAAGAATAAAACCACTAACAAGTAATATGAACTACAGTGTCAATGTTGATTGCCAACTCAGGCCCCAGACTAGCCTTGGTGCTTACTGCTGATGTCACGGTAGCCGCCGAAGTTGATGCGTTAATTGTTTTCCTGGATATATCATGTACCACTGCGTATATTTGTTTGGAATAAGACGTATTCGTGGTGGTCACCGTCATAGAAAGACAAAATTTATATATGGTTCCTGTGTTGTCTAGCCTCTAGTGGCGGAGACACTCTGTTACGTTCTGCAAATGTTAATAATAATAATTATCAGCTGTTCTCTGAGTTGATGGCCGATTCTGAACCAGTGAATTCTCTTGAGTATAATCCCAGTAGAACTACAGTCATAGGTTAGGTAAATGGATATATCTATATTCTGCCACAGCGGGCTGATTCAATTTATATATATAAAAATCTGGTAATGTTCAGGTCCAGCTTAATTATTATGTCTATGGTCTCTAGATTGGTCTCTCTCATAAATGAAGAAAGTGAACTGCACAGGTCACAAATCACAGATCCAATAGTACAACCATAACTCTGGACAGTTTATAAGACCGCTAGTTCGCTGGTTTGATCGAGCCTAGATTTATGAAGAGATACAAACATTTAACCAATATATATATCCTATCCTAACACGCGTAAAGGTAAGACGTCCTATCCATTCTGTTATTAAATTAGATTAGGAACCACAAATGTCTAGCCTATCTTATCGCTTTTAACACTCGATATAACAACTAGTCATTTATAAAATTACACCTAATGGATAGAAGTAAATTTGATGCTGTCATTTATCACACTCCTAGCGTATTTATTTGTTAATTAAAACCCTCTGGAATAATACTAGCTATGCGTTATTCAGTACACCATTTTTAGCATTTAGGAAATCCCAGTGAATTCTGAAGGATAAACTTAACACACAAGATCACGAACAATGCTAATATATATTACCGCAAACAGAAAAATAAAACTATCTCCACGAATTCTAAGTAATCCACTTTGTACAATGGCTTCTAGGATGTCGAGCTAGATATTCCAAAAAAATCTCTGAGGCGACTAGGTAACGGATTTTAAGAGGTTTAGTATTTATACACGAATAGCGTTGTTTAGCTTTAAGATGACGAAAATCACGCCTTGCTCACTCAGAGGAATCAGCGGGGTTTCTCTTCCGAGATAAAGACTTTCCTACGTTCGCTCTGTTAACCGGTGTTAATCGACAACAAAGGTTTCTGATCTCGGCGATCGTCGAGCTTGTAGGGAACTTTAAAGCAGTTCTACCCTTCCCCGTGTTTTAGGCGTGTACTGACAGCTCTGGTCGCATGTGAGCTTCAAGCAAACGCACTAGGTTCGTCCCCTTTTCAAGGAATGACAGTTTCGCATCAAGGTAGAGCCTCGTCAGCGCGTGAAACAAGAAAAATAGGCGTGGCTAAAATATGAGTTTAGACAGATAGCGAAAAGGCATGGATTTGGCGTAACAGACCGTGCATACTAATGAGGAAACAAAGGTGGGGAGCCAGGTGGAACTGAATGAGGGGCCCCGTTGGGAAGCAAGCGGACGGATTAATGTAGTCTATCTTTATAATCTGTCACATCTAGTGCAAAATTTCAACCCAGTACTTTCTACAATTGGGCTGTACACATCCAATTATTTTTTGGTAAAGTTACACCTATCACACTTCAAAATGTTTTCCCAGATTGGAAATAATCTGACTTGCTTATCCCAAGTAATTCAGACGTCGTTATCAGACTATGACTCGGCGCAATTCGACCGTCTGTCTGGACATATTCGTGGTTTATCCGTACCTCCAATATTGCAAGTCTATTGTTCTAACGAATCGAAAGGGATGACTCCAATCATGAACAAACATCGACGATAGCCTTTCACCTGGAGTCCATGTGGGATCGTCGCGTTTTTTGTAACTTAATTAATCCCTCAGGGATGGGCCGTCGGATGGAAGAGAATTGAAGTGTGAAAGTTATGTAAACATTGACCTTCGGATGACTTTTCTGTGTTGACAGAAATGGGCCATGTTAGGGCAGGGGAGAGAGAGAGAGAGAAAGAAATATCAAAATTTCGCCTGCACAGTTAAGGTAATGCAATACTGCAGGAGGGGACATGAGAGCGCAAAAACTGTTTTGTGACAATAAGGAACCACTGCTTCTGAAAAAAATTTCCATCAATTAAATTTCCTGTACTGGGAGCGAACCCGGTACCTTTAGAATTAGAGGCGGACGCCATACCTCTTAGCCACTCCGACCTCCGGGTTTTTTTCTGCATGCAAATGAACTGATGCCGAATTTACCGAAATATGACAGATGGATGAGAAATACAGCAACAGATTTAAAAAATACAGCTCCCTGATTCTGTAAAAAACTTGTTCACTCCTGTCTTTACAATTTGCTCACCCTCCATCAAACGTAAGCCCAGTGAAATCTAACTCTGCGTAGTGAGTCGGGGGAAAGAATTAACTGATGGTGGTGGAGTCTGCCTGGCATTTGTTGGTTCATGCTCGCTGCCTACACGATGACGACCCTGTGGAAGATGAACTTATTTTTTCTTTTCAATACCTAACTGGCTGATATTCTTAGGACGTTGGAAAACATCGCCACTTTCATGTGTTTTGAAGTGGGCATAGTCAGTCGGTATGTGCACTGATAATGCGCCATCAACGAAGTTAGTTGCCTGAGCACTGATGGGGTGCCATTGACAAAGTTAGTCGCTTGTGCACTGATGGAGCACCATTGACAAAGCTAGTCGGTATGTGCACTGATGAGGCGCTATCAACACAGTTAGGCGGTATCTGCAATTGATGGGGCGCCATCGACAATGTTAGTCGGGATGTGCAATGATAGGGCACTGTTGACAAACTTAGTCGGTATGTGTACTGATGAAGTGCCATCAACACAGTTAGTTAGAATGTGCATTTGATGGGGCGCAATCGATAAAGTTAGTTGGTATGTGCACTGATAGGGCACCACTGATAAACTTCGGTATGTGCACTGATTCGGCACCATTGACAAACTTAGTCGGTATGTGCACTGATTAGGCACCATTGACAAACTTAGTCGGTATGTGCACTGATGGGGCACCATTGACAAACTTAGTCGGTATGTGCACTGATGGGGCACCATTGACAAACTTAGTCGGTATGTGCACTGATGGGGCGCCATCGACACGGTTAGTTAATATGTGCATTTTATGGGGCGCCATTGACAAAATTTGTCGGTATGTGCACTGATGGGCCCCATTGACAAAGTTAGTCAATATGTGCATTTATGGGGCGTTATCGACAAACTTAGTCGGTATGTGCACTAATAGGACAACAACAATAACACAGGCTGACGACAGCCAATGCTCAAGAATGAAAATACAGCATCCCACCCCCCCCCCCCTCTTCCCCCCCCCCCCCTACCGCGAGTGGTGACAATACATTTAACAGGATAATTGGGAGCCGCGCTGGTGTAATGGTTACAACGTTGCGCTAGCGACAGGTTTTCAAGGTTCAAGCCCGAGTGCTGTCGTTTGTAGGAGTGTCATCGACTGGGATTTGACTAAATAACATGAATGGCTCCTGCAGATAAACCCTCTGTGGATGGGAAGGAGCGAAGCCCCTGACCGGGTTGGAAGGAGAGTCCACAGGCTCCCCAGCCTCGCAATGACATGTCATTGGGCCAAAAGAGCTGGAAAGCTCGAGTGCCGCTGGTTATTACATGCAGTGTGTACCTTTAACAAGATAAGTCACATTCACGATAACAACGCTCACTAAATTATCACGTGACACCCATAAGCCAATCCCCGTCAAATCACTTCATAGTCCCTACCAGTTCACCATATAACCACTTGGGACCATTTCGTCCACCCCGTCCTTCTAACCATTTCAGAACGCCCAGGCGAGGCGTAACCAAGTCGGTTCTCCCAATACCACATAAAAAAAAACGGCCAGTTTACGCTACCCCCTTGATTGTCACGTAATTTGATCATCCTCTCTTCGTGCTGCGAGTGCTTCTGACCACTGGATGAGCACGGACCAGGCCGGGTCTTTGTGTACTCACGGTTATCGTGACCGAAACCAGATCAAAGATGACGTCTGTGACACTGTGTTAAATTATAGTGCCAGTGGTCTCGTGTGGTTCTTGGGAGTCTATGAGAAGACAGAAAAAGTAGGACCATAACAGGCGACCAATATGAGGTTGCGTGTGGAGGTCCCAATCTCACCAGCCAAAAAAATGTGCTAAAGAAACCGCCGTTGCAATATCACTCGAATGCTTCAGTGCTGGCTTTCTTCAGGCAGGCCAGTTGCAGTAGGTGGAGCCATAAAGAGCGAAAATGAATATGATGATGATGACAGTGCAAGTGACCTCTGCCCTTTTCAGCTGGGGTATAATGGTATAGCCCATTTCCTCTCGCGAAATAGATACCAGCGGCGGAGATCAAAACCTGGTAGCGTCACCTTCCAGTCTACCCAGCTGTAAATGGGTATCTGACTTATCTCTTGAGTTATGGAAGGCAAAGACAGTAAGAAAGGAACCCAGTCAACCGAACCCTTCCCCGCCCTTCAATTTCATAAAGCTGAGACCTAATTTAATGAACTCTCCTTGGGAGCCGCACTAGTGTAATGGTTACCACATTGCGCTGGCGATCAGGTGTTCAAGGTTCAAGCCCGGGCGTGGGCGTTTGAAGAAGTGTCACCGACCGGGATTTTGACTGAATAAACTGAACGGCTCCTGAGATAAACCCTCTGTGGATGGGAAGAAGCGGAGCTCCGACCGGGTTGGGAGGAAAAGTCCACAGGCTCCCCAGCCTCGCAATGACATGTCATTGGGCCGAAGGCTGAAAGCCCAAGTGCTGCTGGTTAACAAATAAAATTAAAAAAATGAACTCTCCAACACTTCACTCACCTATGCCAGAGTGTTGTATGGGTCTACTATTGCCTTTTAGAACACCAATGACTGAAGTTTGGGAAACACCCAGTTCGTACAAGGAAAAAAAAAAAAAGAACCACAACAACAAAAGAGGAAAAAGAAACAAGCAATTGCAACATTACACAAAGAAAAAACGAAAAGAAAACTGGTGTCATAAAGCAGGATGCAGAAAGACAAATGAGACTCAAAGAGACACATGAAGGCGATTGGGTGCTCCTTATTTTTTGGATAATGGCTTCCAGACAACAATAAACATCCAAATTTAACGATCTGTCTTGCTAGGACATCCTCTCAGTTGGTCTTAGCCTCTTGAATTATCAATCAAAATCTCTTGTATGACTTCTGTGATTAATTTAAGGACAAAAGAGAATCCCTCACCCGAATGATTAGTGCGAGTGTTAACTTTGAACGCTGGGATCGTCTCTCGTCCAAAGCTCAACCATTAAATAATGATGCATCGATGCCATGAAAACCATCTGCTGGCGCCTGGTTTGGATACAAAGTGACTTCATTTGTCGATTAGGGAAAAAATCAGTTACAAATGGCAACTTGTTACGATAACATACAAAGACAAGGTACGGAAAGTGACAAAGTAATGTGGTTAGAGAAGTAGGGATAGATCCAACCATTTCTGTAACTACTGCCTAGGTGACTAGGCACGGAGTGGGCATCGGAAAATAGTGGTCGGAAGGTACCACCCTAGCTTTTATTTCTATCCTTCTAGTTTCCTTTGTTCCTGTGTTAAACGTCATAGCTTGACCCAGTTTCTGGAGACAGCAATAATAGGGGTATGGAAGACATCGAAAAATCTAGAGCTTAGGACATGAAGACCCGGCTCAAATTTGTTGAATGCCTTTACTCTTTGGAAGTTGAAGTTAAATGTTGTTTGTTTGTTTGCGGGGTTTGCCTTTTTGTGGCGAGGCACGTTTCTTTCAACCTAGACTTAAGTCATTTGGTTATATCGGAGCACAATTTGCCATTCAAAAATAAGTGAGCTCTGTTAACTGAAGCACTGTGTGGATAAACGCTAAGCCCTGAAAAGGACTAGTCCTGAAGCCTGACCAGCGGTGGTGGATACCAAATCCTGAAAAGGACTAACACTACCCATCTGCTAGCATAAAGCCCTGAAAAGGACTCGCCAGCTACGCAATCACAGGCCGTACTTCCTCAGTGCACAGCGAATACCGGATGTAGTGAACTCAATGAAACAGTTGATAGATACTAAGTCATGAAAAGGATTCACATAACCTATCTGCTGGCCTGGTAAAGCCCTGAAAAGAACTTGTCTTGACAAGGACTGTCAGCCCTTGCTGAAGATGATAAAGTAAGTAGTTGAATTTTTTACTACAGATATGCCGTTATAGATTATATTTATTGAGTTCATAATATAAGGGGGTGTTTGTGCCCAGAGGTCCCTTACATCGTAGTTACGCCACTGGAACCGACCAACACAAAGAGAAGAGAATCTGGTACAGAAGTGAAAACTACGAGGAAGACAGTTCAAATCAGCATTATCTCCACCTGTTCTTATTAGTCTCCAGATGAACTGGTTTTCCATGACGTGCCTAAGTGTCATTGAAAGCAAATATGCTAACGGCACGTCACAGGAATATTTGGCATGAGTTTGCTGAAAGCCTTTGCTCCTGTTTGAGATAAATGTTAATTAATGAATGATTGAATATGGTTAGAAGAATAGTAGAGTAACGTATCGTTCAGTCATAACCCTTTGTCGCAAGAGGTTCAGATGTTATTTAAATACAGAATTTCCTGGACACAAAGGTGTATCAGATGATACCAGGATAGTGCCAGATAAGAAACTGGTCTTATAAGAAATACCCCCTTCTCTGAAAAGAGCAAGGGTGTATCGACATCAATTGTGGGGTCAAGCTATGTAAACCTTCAAGTATGATGATAGTGTTGAAGATCTATCTGCTACCTCTCTAGATCCTACATTGATTAATGAATATACTTTTGTTTTAATGGCTAGTTATTGTCACAGAGTGCTCGAAGATTTTGTCTAGATTATGTTAAAATTCCTTACTTTTCTTTTCCTTCACATTTGTCTGTGTTCTCTACGGAAATAGTTGCACCTGCGATCGTGTCTTTAGCTATTTTTTCAAGTCTTCACTATTAGTCCTGTCATACTATCAAAATTCTAGCTTCTTCTACAAAAGGCACTTAAAAGCATTTCTTTAAAGATGTCTATACGATTTATTAGCTTGGTCGAAACCAGTGGTTCCCAGAGTATTATATTTCCGTGTTCAGTGGTCAACTGGAGACTCACGATAAATCATGGTACGTGTCTAAACATGAGCCGGGAAATAATTAACTCTTGGCGTGGGAATCAGGAAATATTTTAACTTCATGCGAACGAATGCTGAATTTTAAGATCACTTGCTGAGAACCGTTGGGAAGACAACGCACGCTTATAAGTTATAGAATAGAAACCTCAACTTACCTCATATCTACAAGTATATTGTGATTGAGTGTAAAACGCTACTAAAGTTCTATTTCTTAAGCTGTGATAAAGTCCTGAGCGCCCAGTTGCAGAATCCTAGCCAGTTTCTGGATTTTGATTGCTGTCAATTGTTGCGAGTAAACCGCCTAGTTGCTCTATGCTACAGAGAGAACTAGTGCTTACGTCTCAAACCCTCTAGCGGTGATCACAAGTCAGCAACCTTGTGCAATCTATAGCCCTGAGCAGTCTACAGCTTTAAGCAGTTAACACCTCGTCAGCACCTGAACTTCATAACGCAACTTCACAACCAGGTTAACGGAAAGCCTAGTCATCTCTTGGACTGTTGCTCAACTGAATCATATTCTCCAGTTGGTAATCCCTACCTACTGTGACGCCCAGGAGAAGTCCAAGCAGATAAGTCTACTTAAAACCCAGACCAAAGTCAGAATTCACTCTTCCACGAAATAGCCATAGGAATAAACTTTTCGTCCGTGAGGAAAATAGCCTCTTACTTCTTATCTGAACCAAAGACACTGACAGTTCTAAATTTCCTAGTATTTTTTAAAAATTTTAGTATTTCTTTTTTTCAAAGTAACATGTCAACATTGATTTTATATTTCTACTGTAATTAAAGTAATTATGTACATACATTCTGTAACTCACCATCATTCTGAGTTTGACTTAGTAGATTGTATGTTCTGTTCAGAAAAACATTCTCAACCCTCTTTGTATTACTTGTTACTATTAGTTCATCTTCAAAAAAGATTTGAGTAAGAAAGAGTTAGTCGTCGCCAGAAAAATACAAGAGTTGGTAGTCTAAAAGGTGAGAGAATCACTGACACCAACCTGTGCCCTTCTGTTAACTCTTTCCCTCAACACTAGCTCACCTCTGTGAAAACTAGTGTCTAAAGGTCTATGTGCTTTCTACACATCTTCCTTACTATAATAAACTCTTTATGCGACAATTGGATTCTCATTCAATGTCAATTGGAGTGCACAACAAATATATCTGCGACAGTTATCTAGGGGAAAATTTGAATTATTTATATGTAATAAATCTCAATACAGAACATTTACCCAATAAGCATCATTAAGCAAGACTGACTAAAATTATTTACAATTTATTTGTTCTCTACCGCTTTATTTTTTCGGTCAAGAATTCTAAAAGAAATCAAATGGTATTTACATCACTAAATAAATAAGATGGAATGTACTTTTCCATAATGAATAATATGGTAACGAGATAATGTCAATTACTTTCTTTCCTAATACTATAATCACTGTCCCTGGACTGTATAATTCACTTTATTGAACAAATGTCCTACATATATCATCCTTAAATGTTTTCTTGATTAGGTGTGGTTTTATAACTTTTTTTGGCTGGATTTGCTGTACAGTGGAACTAGATTCCACCTATCTTATTAGATGATGATCTGCATCCAACAGGCCAGGATTACACAAACTGCAACTCCAGGCTGGGAACGTGGTATGGCTCTAGGTATATAAAAAGCTGTAGGCACCAACAGATTTCCTCTACAGTGGATGTTTCGTACTTTGTAATATCGAGACAGAACCATTAGGCAATAATACACAAGCTGAGACAGGCTTTCAATGGGAACGTTAGGTCTGCTCCTAGATCACAGCTGCAAAAGACCCTGCAGTAACAGTTTGCGCTCGATTCATTCAGCTTGGGATATTAAAATTTTGTGGCGGACTCCCCTAAGTCCCAGTTCTATAGATAGCGCCGTGTCCGCCCAATCGGAAGCACGGTCAAAATGTGTTTTTAAGAATCAACACCTAAACGTTTTTCAGCTTGCCCGTATAATGTGATTAAGTTTAAATATTCTATATCTAACTTATTACTGGGCCGTGTTTAATTATTTAAAAGTGATATTTAAACTGCTAATTTATCTCTATCTTTCCATATCTTTGTTGTTTAGTTATTACATGGCATTTAAATCTATGCAGTCTTTAATTAGCTAAATCGGGAACTAATTTGATGTAGAAATATCACTAAAACCAATTTTTCTCTTTAAATGAATTACTATTATGAGGCCGTCTTTGTACCTACTTATTAAGTAATATCCCAGATGTTATAATAGTTATGTATTTCCTTTTATATATCGTTATTCTTTAAGAAATAAAATAACTCCTTCCTATTAAATACACAGAATAGGCCCTTTCTGTCAAACATTAAAAGTTTCTTTATACATACTAGAAAAGGAGCGTCCTGATTGGCTATTCTATCGGTCCATTTATCCTATAGTGAGCGCGGTAAATATGACCGTGTTGTTAGACAGATTCAAAATACGACACCCTTCAGATCGACAAAGAGCATAGGTCCTTAATAATTCATACCAAGCACTTCTGTCCTGTGACATCCGCTATAGCTGTTTCCATATCTTCTTTATCCCAAAGTAATCGGTAGTGCAGCGTCCGATTGATAGAGTAGTTATAACGTTGGTCTCTCGCGGCAAAGATGCCCGGTTCTAATCACGGTACCGACACGCTTCAGTCTACCCAGCTGTAAATGGGTACCTGACTTTGAGTTAGGGAAGGAAAAGGCAGCGAGGAAGGAAACTGGTCACCCCCGCCTCTCGATGTGTGGTAAAGTCTCTAACACTTCCAACCCCTACGGTAGTATCTGCTATGATAATACCTTTAGCTTTTAACCTGTAGTGCATATTTATACGCAAGTGGTAATTATGAATGGACGAGCAAATACAAGGTAAGAAATGACGGTAAAGAATTATGGTGTGCGATTTTTGTCTCATGTCCTGAGAATAGCACCATTATTTCCTGTATTCAGATTCTTTCTATGCCTTCCACATCTTTCACCTTCCACTGAGAACATTAGCGCATGGACACTTGGAAACTATAATTAACCTACTTACTTAGTCGCTAACTTCTACCTTTGTGTGTAGAGAGTTTAAGATTAGTCTGGCTCTCTATTTCTGTCCCTCCCTTTATCTCTCTCTCTGTCTCGCTCTGATTTCCTGTAATCAAATTTAACGGCGTGATTGGTCTGTTGTGCTGAAACTATAATTAACAAAAACACAAATATAAAAACTGAAGACAGATTACTGAATTAACATAGATAAATAAATTTCATTTTTAAATCTGCCCGATACAGAACACAGAACATTTTTTTTTTTAACCAAACAGATTAGCTTCGATTGGTGGATAGTTAGACCTCGTTCATTCATTCATCCCTATTTTGTACTATACTACACACTCCAGACCACAAGGTCTTACACGAGTATATTAGGACACGTTGTTGTTGTTGCATTTAGGACCTTACACACACCACTGAATTTTGATTTGTGCATGGGATACTCAGTTCAACCCAATATGGGTTATAATTTGGGTTATATCGTGTTCCTTTTTCCATATAGTACCTTACATTTGTTGTTTTTCCAGGCTGCTAATTCTCTGGCGTTTGGTGTGGCGTTTTCTGAGATCTGTTGATGTATCTCTTCACTGTTTTTTTTTAGTATATCTCCTTTTACCTTGTTGAGCCTTGTGATGTTTGGGCACTGATTTATTGTATGCCACCTTCTTATTTATTGCCCTTGATATTAACTCTTATATTTATATTTGGAATACTCTTTATATATTTGGACATGTACCTTAATATAACCAACGAACTCTGTATGTAGATTGTAGTGGGGGGCGCGTCTCGATAAAACGAGGCAGATTGTTATATTTTTAAACAGTCCACTTTCAACGCCTATGGAGTTTGGAACCACCGCGGTAGCTGGTCTTCTTGCAGGATGAAGACATGGCCAAAGCATGCACGTGATCTTGCTACGGTGGTTTCTGTAGCAATGTGTTTTAGATGAAGAATTTACAAATCCCAGGTCAACTTTGTAGACAAGAAGAATTTACAAATCCCAGGTCAACTTTGTAGACAAGAAGAATTTACAAATCCCAGGTCAACTTTGTAGACAAGAAGAATTTACAAATCCCAGGTCAACTTTGTAGACAAGAAGAATTTACAAATCCCAGGTCAACTTTGTAGACAAGAAGAATTTACAAATCCCAGGTCAACTTTGTAGACAACAAGAATTTACAAATCCCAGGTCAACTTTGTAGACAAGAAGAATTTACAAATCCCAGGTCAACTTTGTAGACAACAAGAATTTACAAATCCCAGGTCAACTTTGTAGACAAGAAGAATTTACAAATCCCAGGTCAACTTTGTAGACAACAAGAATTTACAAATCCCAAGTCAACTTTGTAGACAAGAAGAATTTACAAATCCCAGGTCAACATTGTAGATAAGAAGAATTTACAAATCCCAGGTCAACTTTGTGGACAAGAAGAATTTACAAATCCCAGGTCAACTTTGTAGACAAGAAGAATTTACAAATCCCAGGTCAACTTTGTAGACAAGAAGAATTTACAAATCCCAGGTCAACTTTGTAGACAAGAAGAATTTACAAATCCCAAGTCAACTTTGTAGACAAGAAGAATTTACAAATCCCAGGTCAACATTGTAGATAAGAAGAATTTACAAATCCCAGGTCAACTTTGTGGACAAGAAGAATTTACAAATCCCAGGTCAACTTTGTGGACAAGAAGAATTTACAAATCCCAGGTCAACTTTGTGGACAAGAAGAATTTACAAATCCCAGGTCAACTTTGTGGACAAGAAGAATTTACAAATCCCAGGTCAACTTTGTAGACAAGAAGAATTTACAAATCCCAAGAACAAGAATTTACAAATCCCAGGTCAACTTTGTAGACAAGAAGAATTTACAAATCCCATGTCAACTTTGTAGACAAGAAGAATTTACAAATCCCAGGTCCACTTTGTAGACAAGAAGAATTTACAAATCCCATGTCAACTTTGTAGACAAGAAGAATTTACAAATCCCAGGTCAACTTTGTAGACAAGAAGAATTTACAAATCCCAGGTCAACTTTGTAGACAAGAAGAATTTACAAATCCCAGGTCAACTTTGTAGACAAGAAGAATTTACAAATCCCAGGTCAACTTTGTAGACAAGAAGAATTTACAAATCCCAGGTCAACTTTGAACAGAAGAATTTACAAATCCCAGGTCAACTTTGTAGACAAGAAGAATTTACAAATCCCAGGTCAACTTTGTAGACAAGAAGAATTTACAAATCCCAGGTCAACTTTGTAGACAAGAAGAATTTACAAATCCCAGGTCAACTTTGTGGTAGTCGCCTCTTAAGATTGTTTGAGACAGGTCAGTAATTCTATTCTTTCTTTTTCTTAGTTAAAACGTCTGAGAATCACGCGGGGTGACGGGAATTTTAAGTTAATTTTATGGACAATAGTGTCTTGCAGATATCACTACATGGCCTTGCGCTGAAAGGCGAGATTCCAAGCGCCGCTCGATCAATAACAACAACATAGAGAATAGTGTAAGACTACCACCATTACTGTACTGCTGGGTTTCTTAACCTTTTTTGTGACATGGACCTCTTTAATTGCTCGATGAAGCCTATAGACCTCTATGATTGCCCGGTGAAGGCTATAAACCTCTATGATTGCTCGATGAAGGCTATAAACCTCTATGATTGCTCGATGAAGGCTATAGACATCTATGATTGCTCGATGAAGGCTATAAACCTCTATGATTGCCCGATGAAGGCTATAAACCTCTATGATTGCTCGATGAAGGCTATAAACCTCTATGATTGCTCGATGAAGGCTATAAACCTCTATGATTGCTCGATGAAGGCTATAGACATATATGATTGCTCAATGAAGGCTATAGACCTCTTAAATTGCTTGACGAAGACTATAGACCTCTTTAATTGCTCGATGAAGACTATAGACCTCTTTAATCGCTCGATGAAGACTATAGACCTCCTTAAATGCTCGATGAAGACTACAGACCTCTTTAATTGCTCGATGAAAGCTATAGACCTCTTTAATTGCTCGATGAAGACTACAGACCTCTTTAATTGCTCGATGAAGACTATAGACCTCATTAATTGCTCGATGAAGACTATCATCATCATCATCAGCTGCCATCTCAACAACGAAGTTTGGCTGTAATGGATCTCCAACGTCTTCTGTCTCTTGTCTTGATGGTGCACTCTGGTAGACTCTTTCCTGTCCATCTCTTGATGTTATCTTCCCACTTATAGCGCTGTCTTCCTCTTGCAAGTTTGCCTTCACCTCTCCCTTCTATTATGGTCTTCTGCAAGGTGTTATGCCTTTTTATGTGGCCAAAGTATTTTAGCTGCCGAACTTTGACCTCCCTCATTAGTTCTCTTTTCATACCTAGATTTTCTAGGACCTCTTTATTTGTTTTCTTCTCTTTCCATGAGATACGCCCCATTCTTCTATATATCCATATTTCAAGAGCCTCAATTCTTTCTTCCAAATGCTTATTCATCGTCCATGTTTCTGCACCATACAGAAATGCAGAATATATATAATACTTTATGATTCTCAGTTTTAATTTGTGAGATAACTGTTTAGATGTCAGTATATGTTTCATGTTGTTGAATGTAGCTTTGGCCATTCCTATTCTCTTTTTGATTTCTGTTTCACATCTGCCATCTTCTGTTATTATATGACCAAGTTATACGTAGCTCTTGACTTGTTCCAGGATTTTCCCATTTATGCTAATCTTTAATGTGGGTTTATCGTCTGTTTTGCTAATTATCATAGTTTTTGTTTTCTCAATATTAATGTCGAGTCCAAATTCATGGCTTATACTGTTCACTTGCTTCACTAGTTCTTGTAACTCCTGTTCGTTTTCAGCTAACAACACGGTATCATCTGCATATTTAAGGTTGTTTATTGATCTTCCACTGATGTTCAGTCCTGGTATTTCCTGTATCTATTTGAAAATTTTTTCGGTGTATAGATTAAATAGGCAGGGGGACAGCACACAACCTTGTCTGACACCTCTTTTTATGTCTATGTATGTGAATAATTGCCCGATGAAGGCTATAGACCTCTTTAATTGCCAAATGAAGACTACAGGCCTCTTTAATTGCTCTATGAAGGCTATAGACCTCTTTAATTGCTCGACGAAGACTATAGACCTCTTTAATTGCCAAATGAAGACTACAGGCCTCTTAAATTGCTCGATGACGGCTATAGACCTCTTTAATTGCCCGATGAAGGCTATAGACCTCTTTAATTGCCAAATGAAGACTACAGGCCTCTTTAATTGCTCGATGAAGACTATAGACCTCTTTAATTGCTCGACGAAGACTGTAGACCTCTTTAATTGCCAAATGAAGACTACAGGCCTCTTTAATTGCTCGATGAAGGCTATAGACCTCTTTAATTGCTCGACAAAGACTATAGACCTCTTTAATTGCCAAATGAAGACTACAGGCCTCTTTAATTGCTCGATGACGGCTATAGACCTCTTTAATTGCCCGATGAAGGTAATGGGCTCTTTCTTAGAAAAAAAATGTACAAAAAAGCGTAATTTAAAAACGTTACATTTTAAATTTTAGGTTATGTACACGACTCTCTGGAATCAATTCACGGACACCCAGTCGACTACAGGTTAACGAAACCATGCTGTAGTAGCTGTTTATCCTGTCACGTTCCCCAGTCGTTCGTGGCAGCACCGCCGCACCCGTCAACTGATCAAAAGGAGTTGTTAATTCTAGTTAATCCGTGGGTCATGCCTTAAGACGGGGATTCAACCCGTCATTGTGCCATAGGAATAACCCGCCTTAACCCCCATAATCTCCGTGCCCAGCGTGGCCATTAAACAAGACTACACCGATACTAGACAGAGATAGTTGTCAGTCGGTTAGCATTGTATGCTTCTTATTTTTTTTTAAATCTGAGATGAAAACGAGGACCTATCATTTAATATAAAACTAATATTTTTTCGTATCGCCATCTTCTTCTTCTGTGCATCTTATTTAGTTTTCAATTATATTTTTAATTAAGCGTGAAAAATTAACAGTTACAGTATTGCAGAATTGGAAAATATGAAACCAAAAATTAATTTAAGCTAGATGGATCACTATGGCGGGATTGTCTCACCTGCTCTGTAGTAGTGGTCCACTAATGGCCAAACTCCGAGTAAAAGGATGAGGGTTTTAAAAGGTATCGACCTTCGCTCAAGATTACTCTTGCAGAGCTGTAAATAGAGGAATGATACTTCTATTTAAGGGAGCCTCGCAGGAATTTTATAGAATGGCAAGCATAACAACTGAGATCAACTGAGCTGTTATGAACTTATTATTCTCCGCCCCTTCTAAGCGGAAAATTATCGACTCGTATTTTCTGTGCCCCCCAGCTGAAGGTGATTCCACAGAATATCAATTTACTAGCTCTGTATGGTTGTGCATTTTCTTTAAAAAAAAAAACCTGAGTCATACGGGTGCAAATTCTCTCAATAATGATTACATCAACAATAAATGTATAGTTACATATAACAAGTTGTGCGTCCGAGTGACAGAGTGGTTAGACTGCTGGTCTCTCGCGGCAAAGGAACCGTGTTCGAATCACGGAACCGGCACGCTCTAGTCTACCTAGCTGTAAATGGGTACCCGAATATGCTCTTTGAGTTACGGAAGGAAAAGACGTTTGGAAACTACACGAGTGGTGTGTTCTTGTAGGAGAGAAATATTGGGATTTTCTGGGATAAAAATCTGTAAATCTCTACTACCATAGCTCTAGTAGCTGTTTATCTTTGATCCGATTTCGTGTCTACCACATTCCTCGATCGTCATGGCAGCACGCCGCATCCGTCAGCTGACAAAAAGAGGATATTAAGTTTAGTAAATCCGTGAGTCATGTCTTCAGATAGGGATCCACATTTAATCGTGCCCTACGGATTAGCTCTGCCTTACTCCAGTAATCCCCGTGACCGATACCAAAAGAAGATAGAAGTGACATACTTGTGGGATTTTGTGTGTGTGTTTTTCTTCGTTTTCTTATTATTTGTTTGTTTGTTTTGTTTTTTTCTGTGATAAAAACGAGGGTCTTGTGAAATATAAAAGCTCTTATTTTTCTTCTCCGTAGCTTTCTCTTTCTTCTGTGCATCTTATTTGTTTTTTTTTTTCCTTCTACTAATATCCCATGCTTTTCATTATCAGATTGTATTACTTCCCTGTACTCTCTTATATCTGTTCTGCCCTGTGGCTCCTATGCCATTTATTTGGTTTATAGTATCTTTACTTTTCTTGGTGCTTTGTTTGCCTTTTTATTTCGTTATATGACAACAAGTGAACGTTTCACGCCATTAGATATCTTCCGGTATATTAAATACGTATTTGGCAAAAATACTTGCTGTACACTATGTAGTTTGTCCATTAAAAAAAAATAATTTATATATATATATTTTTTTTAGTTTCTGGGAGCTTGAATTTCTTAAAGTGAATCTGTTGGAACCTTCAGTATCTGAGAAGGACTGACATGAACTATTTCTAATGGCTTTATTGTAACCACAATCTCTGCTGATACAATTCAATAATCCCTGATGTGGAGCTGGTGACAGTAGACAGGCGGGTGCCTGTGGAACGAGAGAGAAGAGAAAA
Organism: Oreohelix idahoensis; assembly: GCA_024509875.1. Lineage (NCBI taxonomy): Eukaryota > Metazoa > Mollusca > Gastropoda > Stylommatophora > Oreohelicidae > Oreohelix > Oreohelix idahoensis. The sequence continues at coordinate 335,526 of JAMPIV010017682.1, read as the reverse complement.
AAACTGAAGATGGATAAAACACACGTTGATAAGACATGTCGACAGGCGGTCCTGTTCTGGGGATCCTGGGGTTGGAGAGGTGGAGGGCGACCGTGGAGCGCATGGGGAGGAAGGCTGGAGACAGACGTGAAAGGGATGTGGAGGACATAGAAGGACCTTGCCTAATTGTACGGGACAGGAAGACTTTGCGTAAGTTCGTTGAGGGCCTTTGCTCCTTGGGGCGCTAATGGGTGGTAAATTTCTACTGTGTAAATATGGATTTTCTATAAACATATGGATTTTCTATAAACGTAAGGATTTTCTATAAACATATGGATTTTCTATAAACACATGGATTTTCTATAAACATATGGATTTTCTATAAACCTATTTCTTGTGCCAAATTTTAAAATAAAAATAAAAATGTATCCCTGTTTATGATTTTTCAATATTTTGCCTTAGAGCCACCTATGTATGCTGTAAAGCCTTCAGTCAATCAATCAATACCTTTGAGTTCCCCAAGTGTGACGGTATTGCCTCCCCTGCTTTGCAGTAGTGATCCAACAGTGGCCAAAACTCAAGAGTATCTAATATGGTCTTCAAACGTATCTACTTTCGCACAAGGGTACTCTTGGCAGAGATGTAGATATAAGGGTGATTACCCTTCTATTACAAAGGCGAGTCTTCACAAGATATTCAGAATAAGCGAGAACAATACTGCGTTGGCTGAGTATGTTAATTTGAATAGTTATGGATCAAGAAAGGTTATCATCACAGTCTTTAGAGAATGTGAGATATTAGTAGAAGTTCAAGTGACAGCACATATTTGAACTTAGCTGACAATGACGGGTCTGCCCCTTCTTATTGGTTGGTTCTTTTCACTCTGCTCCCGCTCGTCTCTGATCAAGGTTGTCAGGGGTAGCTTGTTTCCCAGAAATGTCAAGGAGAGTCTACCACGTAGGTCCTTCGTCTTAAAGCTTAGGCCACGGTTCCCTTCTTGTTCCAGAGCGACAACAGCTGGAATATATTGCGACAACTACTGGAATATATTGTGACAACAGCTGGAATATATTGGGACAGCAGCTGGAATATATTGTGACAACTACTGGAATATACTGTAACAACTACTGGAATACATTGTGACAACTGCTGGAATATATTGTGACAACAGCTGGAATATATTGTGACAACTACTGGAATATATTGTGACAACAGCTGGAATATATTGGGACAACAGCTAGAATGTATTGTGACAACAGCTGGAATATATTGTGACAACAGCTGGAATATATTGTGACAACCTCTGGAATATATTGTGACAACAGCTGGAATATATTGGGAGAAAAAAAAATTTACAAAAACACACAAATAGTGATATGTCTTTCAAATAGAAAGGACAAGAAAAACCTACGTTGCGACCACAAGGCCTTCGTCAAGGACAGACAAAGAAGAGACAGGAGGGAAAGAAAGTGAGAATTAGGTAGAGAACATGAAACTATAGAGAAGAGAGAAAAAATACTCCCTTTGAGTTTTGTCACATGTTGGAGCACAGATGGCTGCCACAAAACCGGAAAGCGGAAGTGGATAGTACATAAAGAAAAAATTAAAAATAATGAACACGGAGACTGGAAAACACAGTGAAAACAAAATGTATATAACAATAAAAAATATAAAATATAATTAATAAATAAATGAAAAGAGTGTTAAAATATAAAAATATATATATAAATATAAAATAAAAATAATATATATATATATATATATATATATATATATATACACATACATATATATATATATATACATATATATATATATATATATATATATATATATATATATATATATATATATATATATATATATATATATATGTGTGTGTATATATGTGTGTATATATATATATGTGTGTGTATATATGTGTGTATATATATATATGTGTGTATATATATATGTGTATATATATATGTGTATATATATATGTGTATATATATATGTGTATATATATATGTGTATATATATGTGTATATATATGTGTATATATATATGTGTATATATATATGTGTATATATATATGTGTATATATATATATGTATATATATATATATATATATATATATATATATATATATATATATATATATATATATATATATATATATATATATATATGTATATATATATATATATATATATATATATATATATATATAGATGCACAGACACATATGTATATATATATTTAGATATTTACACACACGTATATGTATATATATAAATATACATAGAATAGGAGGGATTTCAAGGGTGATCGCAGTCATAATAGAAAGTCATAATAAAAGTGGGTCTGGATAGAAAAGGACGCCTGTCACGAAGTGGTTTTAATTTTATAGAGTGTGCCTGAATGAAAGCAAGACCCTAGTATGAGAAAGTCTGAGAAGATAGAATTTAGATGGAAAATAACAAGCCTGTGGACAGGTGAGACTATTGGCTCAAGAGATAGACCCAGGATTTGAATCTCCCCCTGCCGCTTCGTGACTAAAAAAAATGGCTATAGTCTCCCCACCTCTGACTGCCTTGAAACACAAGGAGATAAGGTGTATAATTACGACCACAAACACCACTATACAGACAACATAGAGTAAGTATAGTAAAGAATAGAAGCTGATCCAGTAAATAATATATGTATATATTTATTTACATACAAGAAAAACATAAAATGGCATCATACGTCATCAAGTCGGTCAATAGCGTGCACTGTTGCACGGCCTGGAAAAATCACGGTAACAATTAAATTGAGAGACACTCAACAAAAAAACCCCAAATCACATTCATTCTTCCTGTCACCCTGCTGAGGAACAATAAAAATGGTTAGTGATTTAAACCAAATCTACTTTGGTGGGGCTGTCAACTTTTAGCCTCCACTCTCTAACACTAATAAATTTCTGTCTTAGTCCTGGTGACTCTTCCTCAACGAACGGCTACACAGCTTTTTACTAGTCAGGCGATAGGCGCCGATAACTACACCACAAGAAATGCTAAAAATAATAGACTTGGTTTTTCGAACGCAGACTCAGTGTCTATCCGTCCAATGGATACTGAACAGACCCTACTGGTCCTGTCTATTTTCTCCCTCCTTCTCTATCTTTCTCTCTTGATCTCAGTGTCTCTCTAACACTCGAGGGCTGATGATGCGGCATCTCCGTTACGCTCTTCTCTTGATTTCTATCAGGACCTAGGTATGGTAACCCTGTCACCTGTTCCTGATTTTGGTGATGACGATGTTCGGATATCAAGCATGAGGGACTTGATTAACTGTAGACAAAACTTCTCTGCTGCTGAATAGCTTCCCTCTTTTAACCCGCTCCGGAGTTAGAGGAAAAAACCACAGCCTTGATTTCAGGCTGTACAAAATGAAACTAGTCTCCCGGCCACCTGCCGTTGCTAGAGACTATAATAGCGATGCTCTCGGCTGTATGTTAAATAAACCTCGGTCCAGCTGAAGCATAGGGACTTCACTGCCAGAGACCATAGGGTAATTTTCTTTTGCTCCTGACGATACTCGAGTACTCTGACCCTGAGATATGTCTTTTGCCGTGGATAATTTTATTTGACAAAATTATGCTCCCCACTGTTTGCGCCGTGACTCGCTGAAATTAAAAGAAACAGCGACTCATGTACACCCACTCTAAAATCGCTTATCTCTAACATATACGATACATAAAATAATTCTATACACGTGTCTCTTCATTCTCACTTCTTCTCTCCTTTCTCTCGTTCTTCACAACAATACATAAAATACCACTATCCCACGTGGCCTCTTCATCCCCCCCTCCTTCTACTAAAATCTGCCAGGTAAAACAAACAATAGCCCAGACCCGTCTGACATGTTACATGGCCGTTACGCATGGCCGATCACGTGTTCAAACTTGACAAAATTAGGGAAATCCTTTTACCCATTAACACAGGAGTTTCCCCGGCTTACTCTTATTAAATTAAATCTCGCTATAGGAATAGTTTCCTCCCCTAAGCAGTATAATTCATTTACAACGTAAATCGGAACCCTCCGACAATATTTCTCACATTTTTAAGGCTCAGAAAAATTAACGAACACACCAGGGATTTCCCCATAAATTTACATTAGAAAATATACAGGAATAAATGGTGGTTTTACATAACATCCTACAAATATGGCACACGTGTTTCTCACAACTTCACACACTCCTATCTATTGCCAAAATCATTGAAAGAATAAGCACACTGTTGCATTACGTCGTTCTTCAAAAATAGTAATTAATGGCGCTATCGTTTATTTTAAAACTGAAAAGTTAATCTTTACCTAAGGGCGAATTTCTCAAAGAACCCTCTAATGAATAAAACGATAATACGATAAAATCTTACATACCAATTCATCGCTGGTTTTTCCCACAGTGGAGAACGATAAATTACGTAGTCTGACGGCTGGCACTTATTTTTTCATAGAGACCGAATCCCCGTTTTCTGTCCCATATATACAAGAGCAACCGCCCACGCGGATTTCCCTTCCTACGCAAATCCCGGACCAATGGGAGCGCTAGAAAAATTAGTACTATCAACCCACGCAAACCCCGCGTGCTTCCGGCCGCGTGCTTCCATCCTCGTCATATCGCGTGCCGGAAATGGCGATTATTTCCGTAAACAACGAACTTTACGGGAATCGCGAAAAATGAGAAGAAAGTAACACTGATGCTAGAATAAAATAAACCTACCATCATAAACGAACCCATTTAATTTATCTACTCAAAAAAAATACCAACCACGATATATATTCAAATGAGAAGAAAAAAAATGGTGGAAAAGCGGGCCCGAAAATAGCGATTTCCGTAAACAACGGAAAATCGCGTGATCAGAAGAAAATAAAACTGGTGAAAATACAAAATAGAACCACAGAATCGGGCCTGTTAAAAGTCAGAATTACAGTGTAGCGTCACAACGCCTCAGACAAAAGGATGCTGGGTATTCAAACCGTGAGGTTTACGGCAATCCATAAGATATACTGTGACAACAGCTGGAATATATTGTGACAACAGCTGGAATATATTGTGACAACAGCTGGAATATATTGTGACAACAGCTGGAATATATTGTGACAACAGCTGGAATAAATTGTGACAACAGCTGGAATATATTGTGACAACATCTGAAATATATTGTGACAACTTCTGGAATATATTGTGACAACTTCTGGAATAAATTGTGACAACAGCTGGAATATATTGTGACAACAGATGGAATACATTGTGATAACAGCTTCAATATATTGTGACAGCTGCTGGAATATATCGTGACAACTGCTGGAATATATTGTGGTAACAGCTGGAATATAATCTGACAACAGCTAGAATATATTGTAACAACAGCTAGAATATATTGTGACAACAGTTAGAATATATTGTATAAACAGCTAGAATATATTGTTACAACAGATAGAATATATTGTGACAACAGCAAGAATATATTGTGACAACATCTGGAATATATTGTGACAACAGCTGGAATATATTCTGACAACAGCTAGAATATATTGTGACAACAATTAGAAAATATTGTGACAACAATTAGAATATATTGTGACAACATGAAAGATTGAAGGAAACAGAGATATAGGACAATAAAAAGAGTAGATACTGGATAGTCGGACAGCATAGCATGGAAAGAAGTCCACAAAAGAATTGATAAACAGTACTGGAGACTTGAAGTTATGAAGCTGCATGATCGTAGTCGCCACCAGGCGTTGTACTTAAAGAAGAAGAAATTCCCATGGAAGTACAATAGACCAGCTTGTAAGATTAGAACACGATGTAAAGCTAGGGTTCAAGAGGAAAGAGAAAACAGTGGCAGGCTTTTTGGATGTTGCTAGAGCATATGATGAGTGCTGGAGAGATGGAGCTCTTTACAAAATGAAAAAGATTGGCATTACTGGTAAAACCTATAAGTATCTAGAAAACGTTTTACATGACATGTATTTTGCTGTACAGGTGAACAATGATAAGTCAGAAATATATGAACAACAGAATGGGATTCCTCAGGGATCAGTGATTTCACCTTCAATGTTCACTATAGCTGTAAATGATTTAGCAGATGATTTTAACGATATTAAGAATGCATTATCACAATTTTCAGATGACTGTGCCATTTGGCGATCTGGAAAAAACTTGAACCATGTTTACCAAAAACGTCAAAAACAAATAGACAAAGTTTCAGAGTGGATGAAAGGTTGGGGCATCCAAATTAATGTAAACAAAACAGTAGGTATGATATTCAGCAAAGGAAATTTAAAAAAAAAAATTAATATAACCATTAAAGGACAGAAAATATGTACCACCTCAACAACTAGATTTCTGGGCATAACTTTAGATAAACAACTAAATTGGAATAAACATATAGACAATTTAGTAGAAAGCTGTAGGGGACCCCTAAAAACACTAAGAATAGTAAGAGGTAATGGATGTGGGGGCCAGCAATAAAATAATGCTTATGTTCTACAAGTCTTTCATCAGAGGGAAACTAGATTATGCCAGCATAGTCTATGACACAGCTGCAGCTTCTAACAAAGCAAAACTAGACAGAATTCAAAATGCAGCCATAAGAACCATTGCAGGTGCATTTATATCAACACCAGTAGAAGCACTAGAAGTAGCTCTTGGCATACCGACTCTTGGTCTAAGACGGAAAGAACTAAGATTAAATTATTGGAGTAAAGTAGCACAAGAAGTGACCCACCCAGCATATAAAGCATTTGTCAAAAACCAACCAAGTGTATGGGACGTCCCCTTAAATAAAGAAAGATATCCAACAGGGTAGAGAACTATAGAAGATCTAACACAGTTCAAAGAACTGTCACACACAATTTAAAATAGTAATAAATATAGAAGCGCAATACCACCCTGGGAACTAAAAACACCAATCATAGACTACTCACTTACTGAAAAGATCAAACAAAACATAGAAAATAAGGAAGCCAAAACGATTGGCAGAAAGTTCATAAATCAACTTACTAAGCAAAGTCTGGCCGATGTCATACGTATAGATAGGTATTAGAAATATAATTGGTCCGTCTGAATAGAACAGAAAAAGTGGGTTTATCTGAGAAAGAAAGTGTTATGATAGATTCCACGAGTGAATAGATTAAGGTGAAGATCTGTCTCTGGAATGAGTGAATTCTCTAGTCCGGCCTATCTATACGACTATCTTTTGGTAATTGGCAATCTATCACCTCCATATAAATACAATTATAAGTTAACTACTCACGCACACACAGTTATGTGACAACAGGACTCACAAACGTGAAAACTATGGTAAATGGGGATTGGGTATTGGGCTGACCAACACGATAAAGTAAGTTTTGTTTAGTTTATTATCACTTAAACTTCTCACAACATCACATGTAGAAATAAATATAAATCAATGGTTACAGATATATTAAAATAACCCCATAAATGCCCTCCCCTCTGTTGAGAAAAGATCCCGCAAGAAGTTAATAACCCAAAAGGTCAAAGATTAACACTAGGGTATGGAATAGACAGTATAGTAAAGAACAAAGTTTCTACTTGAACTATCCCAGTAAAATAATCAGGTTAGCGAACAAAAAAGAAGTGGGTACAATGGTTATACAAAAGGAAATATTCACTCCTCTTTCTCTCACTCTGTCAATCTGTGGCCACGTACAATCTCGCTTACCTACTAGTTGGTTAACAACCTCTTGAACGTAAACATCAGTGTACATGTAACAAAATCCAGTGTTGTGCTTCTCCGAAGTGAGCCCCAGTTCCTCCACGAATAATTGATTTTCCTAATGGGGAACACCTACTTTGGTGGTGCGTTATTGGATATGAAAATGTCACATCAGATAGTTCAGGTAACAAACTCTAAACCGTGATCTAGTGTTCCCAGTAGACAGTATATAGTACTTCCAATAGTTAAAGGAAATATCTGGTTGGTAAATTGTTACTAGAGATAATGATGATGATGAAGGTATATCCTATTGGTTTTTCTCTCTAGTGATTGAGTGCCGATTTTGAAACAACGTGTTTACCTGGATAAATTCGCTTGGATAACACGACTGTCAGTAGTCGGGAAAAATGTTATATAGATATTTGGCCACAGCGGGCTGATACAATTGAATGCAAAATTCTGGGTATTTGTTGCAGGTCGATTGTTCAGTTGTTGTGGGTCGATTTCTTCTTAATTCTAGTTGAAGGTATATACCTTGCTTGATTATTATTATCCAATTGAGGGTCAACATAAATTTTCTCATTGATTAATACATGTCCAAGAAACCTCGGTTCCGTATGAACCTCATTACCATTAGTATTAACTTCTTATGAAAGAGAGTTTATCAGGCATAACAACAAGCAACAATGTAAGTTGAAGCAACCAACCGCAACATGATTAACGTGGGTAAGTCCTTTGGTTGAGTCCACAAGTCCAACATTTATTGACGATAACACATCACAAGTATTATTCATTACAAGCATACATCTGCAATTAAATACATTTGAATCCATATGATATTCTCAGTCCGTGTCCAGTAAATGAGTTAGTATAGGCAGAACAGCATAGCTATATGCACGCGCGGTTGGGGATTCCAACAGCCGACAGTGAGCGTATGATTCTGACGAATATAATAATATGGACTGGTTAATAATCTTTCCTTGAAGTCGGTTATATACTAACCTTATTATCTTATTTCCTTCACATAACTTTGGACTGACCCCTGAGTCCTTACTTCAATGTATTTATACATATATGCGGCAATATAATGCCCAACACTGGACGGATATAGGACGCGTCTTCACAGCTTGACGGTCAACGTAAAAAGGGTCTCGTATCTAAGTCACGGTGCGTGACCTATCAACGCTAACACGTCATAAATCGATCGTGTACATCGCGTTCAGTAGTCCGTGAATTCTTAACATCAAATTATATTAAATGCTGTGACCCTAGAAATAGCACACTGCCAACCATAGCAGACGACTTCAATAAAATACCGTAACAATTCCCTGCCCGCCGGGGAAAACAAATCTATTAGATAGATTTTTAAAAAACTATCTTACTCAAAACATATGAAAAAATTTAACAAAAAACGACATATGGCCTACGATGTTCTGTCTAGAACAGTGTCGTGGTCATGTCGATAATATATCAGTCATGTAATATATTAACAGTCATGCTATACATTTAAATTAAATTACCAAAAAAAATAGTCAACAGTCGTCAAATAATTAACTCATTAATTAACGTAAGTGTTAACTAAGTAAGAAAGTGAGATGTCATGAAATTATTATAACCAATTAAAATTAAACTAATTACTCATAGTATATGTGTAAGGAATCAAGTTATTGAAAATCTAATTAACGAAAGTGAAAGAATATGTCATAAGAAAAAGACAAAATGAGGAGTAAAGACAAGTAAAGTGCAGAAAAAAATAAGGTATAAAATCAGTAGGTGGTGTTTTTGAGATTAAATATGTGTGTAGAGTAATTACTAACCACTTAACTTAATTAAATAAATAATAATATATTATATAATTATCACATTTATAATTACATCTAAGAATATTATCTAAGAATTGTGTGAGATTCATTTATTTTCTTTCTTACATTTTTTCATATTTCGTTTTCTTTTTTTTTTCATCACATTTCAATTCAATTTTATTTCTTTATTAATTCAATCAATAAGTAGTAACTAAGTAATCTTGGATATGAAGATCCAGACGTTGTTATTTTCCTGAAGAATTTTCAGAAAGTTCTATTAGAAAACTGTTCAAATGTTCCGATCCTGAATGAATATAGTGTTCATAATGTTCAATTAGTCATGTCACATAACGAAATTTGTCCAACTAGACTTCAGATATTCTATCCAACTATCTTGTGACCAGTTGTATTAGGAATGGACACAAGCCAAAGTTCACGTGTAAATATGAACAATATGTCTCTTGCTTTCATTAATTTCGTTTGACGAACGTCTCTATTGTTTGTTTCTCTGAATAATCGTTGACGTTTCATTCATAGGTCAATAATTCCTTGATCGGATTCTGTCTCTTGGGATGATTACTTTTGTCAATTTATTTTGAAGACTATCAGCATTCATGAATCGTCTTCCGGAGGATTTCTTGAGAGAACGTCGACCACGATGTTTTCTGTACCCGATATGTATTCAATGGTGAATTCGTAAGGTTGTAGGAGGATAGCAAACCTCGTAAGTTTTGGGCTTTTGTGATTAGAGCGACGTAACGATGCCACCGCCTTCTGATCTGTTTGGATCCAGAAGGGAGCACCCAGTAGGAACTTTTCCAGTTTATTAATTGCCCAAACGACAGCTAACAACTCTTTATCCACCGTCGAATATTTGGTTTCTGGTGTCTTGAGTTTGCGTGAGATATATAGAGTCGGGTGTAGTATATCGTCGTGACATTGGAGCAGACAAGCGCCAATCCCGTAGTTACTAGCATCTGTACGGAGGATAAACTTTTTAGAAGCATCAGGTAGTCTCAAAATAGGTGGGTGTGTAAAAATGGTTAAGATTTTACGAAATGTTTTGTCGCATTCGTCAGTCCATGTCACCTTCAACGGCATGTCTTTTTTTAGCAATGATGACAAGACAGCCGTGATGGATGACAAATTAGGTACAAATCTGCTGTAGTATTGGACTAACCATAATAAGCTCTTAACCTGCTTCTTCGTTTGAGGAACTGATAAGTTTAAAATTTTGGACACCGTACTAGGAAACGTTTGAATACGTCCCGCTCCAATAATATGTCTCAGGAAGGTTATCTCCTGAAACGCAATTTGTATTTTCGTTGGTTTAGCGGTTAAGTGATTATCCCTTAGTATTTCTTCTTGCAATCGCATCTTTGATGATTACACCGTCAGACGAGTTCTCATGATGAATTCGACTGTTGTTTGAAGTTCCTCTTTAACTCCATATAGCCTTGAGTTCAGTGTTGAGTCATTCGGCCAGTATATCTTTCTTAACTGGTCATACAGAGGACAGTCCTGTAGAACATGCTCAGCAGTTTGTTCGTTTAATCCACATGTGCACAGTGGTGAAGCAGACAATCGTAGCTTGTGCATGTGTTTATTCAGTTTGTTATGCCCTGTCCTGAGTCGAAAAATAGTTATCTGTCCCTGCCGGTCGAGAGTGTGATAGTCGTCCCTGGGTTGGCTCTGCTCTCCCCTGACAGCCCGGATAGCTCTCCTTTTCCCAAAGCATGTGACTTCACTATCCTCCCGTTCACACTCCCCTCCCTCCCTTGCAAGTCCATCTGCCTTTTCATTTCCGGGTACACCACAATGAGATGGTACCCACTGAAGTATGGTTCTCCCTCTGGCAGCCACCCTGTTTAGTTCATTTCTCAGATGCGGGAGTTTACCACCCTTGAGAGCTTGCAGGACAGACAGTGCATCTGTGAGGATGACTACCCGGTGGCAGTCAGAGTTGGTGTTATAAATCATATTTGCAGCTTGCTCTAGAGCTTGAACCTCAGCTGTATAGTTGGAACAGAATTTACCAGTGGGAATGTGCCTAGTCTCATAGTGGTTGTCAGGATATGAGATAAAGATACCGGCACCTCCATTCCTAACAGCATTTGTTGCCGATCCATCTGTACAGGCATGCATCCATGATTGATCGGGACAGCTCTCTTGGATCACACTCAATGCAGCAGTTCGCTTTTGCAGATCATTATACTCACATCCACTTGTGAGACCACTGACTGATGTATTAATTTGGAGGGCACTGCTGGCCCGCTCCCACGGCACAGGGCACAGGGTGGGCCCCAGTGGTGCTGCCCTCACGGACAGGTCTTCCCGATGCTGTCCCATAAGTCCTTTCCCCCGATGCACAAAGCCGCCACGCTCTAGACGTCCCAATGCCAGATCATCCAGTCCCGCCCCCATTGGGTGCATTGGCATACTGTTGTACTTTTCCATCTGGATCATGGTTTTTGTGTCTCTTCTATGGGACAATGTCTGCAATCCAGCAACCCTCTGCATCTCTGCCATTGGTGCAGTCTTCATGGCTCCTGTAATGAGCCTGAGAGCCTGATTTTGCACCCTGTCCAAAGACTGCAGATGTGAGTTAGCAGCTGATGACCATGCTGCTGAGCCAAACTCCAAGTGTGGTCCCACCACTCCATTATAAATCTTCTTTAGATTTCGTTCACCTGCTCCCCAGCCGGCACCTGCCAACTCTCTGAGTATGCCCAGTCGTCCCCGGGCCTCTCCCTCTGCATTCCTTAGTATTTCTAAAACACATATAAGCCCCGAAAAATGTTCCTCAAATGACGAACTAAATAAGCATATGTCGTCAATGTATGTAATGATATCTGGTCTACCTGATAAAATTCTTCGCATCATACGAATAAAGGTAGCTGGAGCGTTCACAAGCCCAAAAGGCATCACATTCCACTGGTAAAGACCTTGTGGAGTGGAAAACGCTGTGTAATATTTAGCTTTTTCGGTTAATGGTATCTGCCAGTAACCTTTAGTTAAGTCTATCTTAGTGAACATTGTTGCGTTGGATAGACGAGGAAGTAAATCGTCGAGAAGTGGATGTGGTTCGCTATCAACTACGGTTTGTGCATTTAATTTTCTATAGTCAACGCATAACCTAATGTTGTTGTCCTTCTTTCGAACAATGACTAATGGAGACGAAAATGGAGAGGTACTAGTCTCAATAATTCCTAGATACAACATCTGCTCAAGTTCTTGAGTTGTTTTACTAAGAAAATGTAGTGGGACAGAATAGGGATGTACACGGATTGGTGTATCATCATTAAGAATAATGTCGTGAGAGATCGCTGATGTGCGACCAGGTACGTCTGTCAGCACATCTTGGAATAATTGTAAGAGATCAGCAATCTTCTGATGCTGTTGCGGTGTAACCGAAGAAGAGATGGTTACATCCCGCCAAGATTCAGTAGGTTGTACTATCGGTACAGGTAACGCCATCTGTACCTCTGGAAAATAAGATTCTTCTTCCTGAATTACTGAAAGATTAGAATAGTGACAGGTAGGTACTGTGTCATCTAGTTCGTGAAAAATAGATTGCAGGTGTTCTGGACGAGTATGAAATTGTTTAAGCATATTTAGATGATATATTTTTCTATGTCCCTTAATATCTAGGACATAGTCGACATCAGAAATCTTATCTATAACCTGGTAAGGACCATTCCATGACACAAGTAGTTTATTGTTATTATGTGGAAGTAAAACATAAGCCTGATCTCCTGGAAATAATTGACGTAATCGTCTAGTTCTATTTTGCAGAGTACGAGCTTTCGCTTTCGCAGCCTCAGAAGAAGCTGTTGCCATCTGGCAAGATTCAATAATGTTATTACGGAGATTAATTACATACTCGTATGATGACTGGTTGTCCTGAGTCATCTCGGCGTCAATTAATAGATCTTTTATTAGTCCCATAGGACCTCTTGGTGGAGCACCAAAAACTAATTGGAATGGAGAGAAGCCAGTTTGTTCATGTGGCACTTATCGATAGGCGAACAGCACAGCTGGGAGTGCTCTGTCCCAGTCCTGAGGTTGTTTAACCGTAACCTTATGCAATATTTGTTTAAGTGTACGGTTAAGTCTTTCTACTGCACCATTACTCATAGGATGATAAATACTACTGAGATTCCTATCTATGTTCCAGGTCTTCATTACTTCCGTCATAGTATCGGATATGAATTGAGATCCATGGTCTGATAATAGTTTCCTAGGGAAACCTACCCTAGAAAAGATAAGATGTAGTGCATCAGCTACATCTGCTGTAGTGGTGGTCTTCAATGGGATGGGTTCTGGCCATCGTGTGCATAAATCAATGCAAGTGAGAACAAATCTATGTCCTCTGGCCGAAGGTAAGAGTGGACCAATGATATCAATGGCCATTTTGTCAAAAGGTCTTACCGATATATCACAAGCCTGAATAGGAGCCGTGTGAAACGCTCCGCGTGATTTAACTTCCTGGCATATAGTACAAGAGCGTACATACTGTGATATATCTCGTGACACTCCTGGCCAAAAGAATGACGATAATACTCGAGAACGTGTCCGAGTATATCCCATGTGACCTGCGCACTTGGAATCATGTGCATGTTGAAGAATATAACGTCTAAATGCAAAAGGTACCATGACTTGTTGCTTTACTTGAGACTTATTCATAAAGCACCTGATCAATATATCATTGTTTATTGTAAACCAATGTTTGTTCTTATTGTTAGAGGTAAGATTATCAAAATTGTTGACCAGAGCAACAATTTTTTTTTAAAGATTTGTCTTCCTTCTGTTTGCTTGCAAAAGAAGCTCTGTCAATAGGAGAATGAACATCACTATCTTCCTGTTCGTATGGTTCCACCTTATCAGTGTCGATACTCTCTACTAGTTTCGTCTGAGCTCTAGTCGTCACTGCATTCCCAATGTATAGATTGTTTTTTTTTCCCATTCAATAATTTCTTCTGGAGCACAATCTTTGCTGCCATGAATGCGACCAACCATAAGATCTGCAATAGGATTTTTCAACATGCATACCTTAACATTACCTGTGAAAAAAGGTGTGTTAACATGTATTATAGCAGTGGGGTAGCATTCTACGTTTCCACCAAATGTCATGCACCTGACATATTCCTCTGTTGCACAACTTGGATGGATCAATGATTGTCGAACTCCAATAGTTGTGGAACCGGAATCTCTCAAAACAGAGACGATAGACCCATTTACTATCCCTCTGTTAAATATAAGAGAGCCTGTTCCATCGTTAGCCGCTAGACCAACTTCTGGAAGGATGTGTCCGCAATTTAATACAATCTCCTTTGCCTTCTGAAATACAAGATTACATTCTGGGCAACTATTTGTCACGTTATAATTCATAGCATAACAGGTACCAGAAGATTGTATTACTTTATCGTTTTGTGGACCATTTGGGGTTGTATTATTAGTAACTGCTGCCCCTGTATTGTGATCATAATGAGACGATCTACGAGACTGAGATCGCTGACGAGAATAATCATTGGAATTATTTCGTTGTCCCCTATAGTGACTGTTATCTCTGTGTCTCGAGCCTTGATTATAGTTATTCCAACTATTACTAGTATTAGAGTTGTATGATCGGTTATGATTTGCATTGTGTTGACCATTGTTGTATCTAAAGTGAGGTGACTGATTCCTATTCTGTGGTCTTCCTCTATTAAAATCACACTTATTGTTATAATTATTTGGCCCCTTATGAAAATTAGCATTATAATTTCCTTTGAAGCGACTTCTATCTACGCTGCGTGTTCTTGGTTTGTCATAACCATGGTATGACATACTGGAGGCCACAGGTAGAGGTTCTCTTATTAGAGAGTTAGAAATGCTCGCATTCGGATGGGCGGTACAATAATTTATTGCCATTTTTTCCAAATCATCAATCGTAGATGGCTTTCGTTCTTGCAAAAAGGCAAAGAACGGTGGGCTGACAGAGGATAACACTTTATCCCTCAGTAACAAATCAACTAGTTTGTCATATGATTTGTTTACACCTGCCAATTCAACCCATCTGTTAAAAGTATTGCGTATATTCGCAATAAAACCTGTAAAGTCTTTATTGGAATCTGGAAAAATACTCTTGAAACGTAATCTACAACCCTCTTCGTCTAAATGGAAACGCCGTAATAATAATGATTTAATGGCGTCATAATCACTAACTATTGTTGGATCAACATTCTGAGCCGCAGTTAATGGTTCACCATCCAGGAATTCATTTAGTTTAAGTGCCCATGCATGTTTAGGTAAGTTATTTGTTATGCATACCTGTTCAAAACGTGCCAGGTATGATGAAAGGTCGTCGAAGTTCAACTTAAAATGTGGTAATTTAAAGTTATAATAATATTTGTTTTGATTGGATGAAGATCCATTCTGAGAATTATCATTCTGGCTCGTATTAGCACTTTGTGCCTGTAATCTTGCAGTTTCCAACTTAAGACGTGCCAATTCTATTTCTTGTTGCCTTATAATTTCCTCTCGTTTCATTTTATTCTCTTCTTCTTGTCTAGCAATTTCTCTTTGCTTTTCTAACTTTGCTTCATGTTTTTCAAGTTCAGTAATTGCAAATTCCTGAAGTGCCTCACCTTTTTTATTAAATTCCTTTCCAATCTTAAGAAAATGGTCTAAGGTAAGCATCTTGACGTTAATAATGTAAGTATTTACTCACTAATCTAAAGTAATCAACAATAAAATATATTCAATTACTAATGTATAGTAATCACCAATAGAATCTATGTAGTTATTTGTACTTACTCAATGTATGAAAACTGAATATCAACAACTATAATATTATTGTATTATTAGTTGTAAATTCCACAAATATTTTATAACAAAATAATATATATCAATAATGTTCACTCATTACATTATACCAATGTATTATACCCTTATAAATTTATGATGCTGAATTATATCATGCATCTAATATTCTCCTCAAATAATTATGGGTATAATCCCTATTTAATCAATTATATGTGCCAAGTAAACACTGTAGTACTAGGACAGTGTACTAATTAATATCTACTCAAGGCAGACCATAAATTTTAAAGTTATTAATAAATATATATTCTGCTATTATGCCCTAGACAAGGTTACCAACGTGGAACTGATGACAAGAACTAGACAAGTGCCAGTGGAACAAGAGATGAGAAGAAGACGATGGCGATGGATAGGACACACACTGAGGAAACCTGTTGATAGCATTACAAGGCAGTCCTTGTTCTGGAACCCCCAGGGCAAGAGAGGCAGAGGAAGACCAAGAAGTACATGGAGAAGAGAGTTGGAAACAGAGGTGAAAATGATGAGGAGAACATGGAAAGAACTTGAGATGATGGCACGGGACAGGAGGACTTGGCATGTGTTTGTTGAAGGCATATGCTCCTTTGGGAGTGGAGGGTTATGAATATTATGCCCTAGTCATAATATATAAAATGCCTCAATAGTGTCTTGGACTACTACTGCAAAGTGATGACATCATCGAAGTCATCATCTAATTTAATAAAATTAATCAAATTAATTAAACATATTATTAAAATCAATTTATAGTAAGTAAGTGGTGAGTTGGGATTATTTAAATATAGTTATAGGGGACTTAATGTACTGACTGAGATCAGCTGTGGAGGTCTCTGTATCTAATAATGTTGGTGTGTTACAGAGAACCTTGCTTGCTACCACATTTCGACCTCAATCAGACTTATTCTTGAATTGTATGATGACTTCGTTTAATGTCTAGGGTTATGATAGTGATGAAGTGTAAGTTCACAACAACCAACAGACAGATAAACACCTAAAGTAAGATTCACAACAATTTACAACACTATGACAATCAAAAACATATAACACTCTAAAGATTTATCTTAAGTAAGTCAAGTGTTTAAATTTTATACAATGTATTAGCTTTTTCAATATATAGATATCCTGATCCTACTACAATGTGAATCAGGAATCACAATCAAATGTAAGCACAATGTTTATGTACAAGATTTTATACAAAAGATCTTTGTCCAGACATATAATAGTATTGTGATATAAGTGTAGTGTTGTGATGGGTTATTATGAGGTAATACTGGCTTTTAATGCTAGGTTGTTGTTTGTCATCACGACTTCATGTGTTTGTTACTGGTGGAAATAATATTAAAGGATTCACAGATTCTGTTTCTTTAAACGTTCTGTCCCTTTTATAATAAAGTTCAGTTCAGGGGTATTTGATTCAAGGTTGGGCTTTACGTGCTGACATGCTCTTATCTCATAAGGCAGCTGCAGGAAACCTGTATCCTCTGCTCGCTTGCTTCTCAGTTTGATAATATGATAGGCAATGGCCGCTATCTTGTGCATGGAGTCTGCAGCCAACTTTCTGGATCACGCAGTACTCAGACCGGACGATGCAATATCACCATCTATACCACGGTCCCATAATTCGTAAGGAAAACTCACTAAAGATGACTGGCGCAGTTTGATCTGCGGTATGTCAAAGCTGTTATCATATATTTAATTTAGGATAACACTGCATGATCTCATCTCTCAAAATGTGTAACGATATGGCGTTCCTTCTAAGATTGCTTCTGCCAATATCCAGTGTATTGACCAATCGTGTTGAATATATTCAAAAGAGTACCCAGTCATTCCACATTTTCATTCACTTCTACTCCGTTTCTAGGCATTTATTTGTTATTCATAGGTCACCCAATCCAATTTCTTTTAACTTCAAAGTTCAGCCAAAGGCCTCCCACGTACTATCTTAAACTTTCTGTCACTACTATGTTTCACAAAAATCAGGGATTTCCATCCCAAGCAGATATGACCAAACCTGACAGTATCTCTGTTCTCTATATGTTTTATTACCGATATTTAATTATCTAATGGACTTTTTAGATAATTTATTACATATTGCTAGTCCACTAGCCTTCCTGTACACGAATATATGATTTTCAAGGGGCTAAGTGGTGTAGTTAAGAATACGATCTTTTTTCGATGTTAAATGTTTAATTTCAACTACCACCTGTTCAATCCTTTACTACTGTACTACCAGTATAAAGTCAGGAGCACTACGTGAAAAATCAGGTTTCCTAATAAGAATTTAACTCATTAGATTAATGAAAACAATACAAATGATTAACTAAAGCTTTACAACACATTAGTACGATACAAAAGTGACATTTTCACAAATAAAATGATTTTACAAAACTAAGCATAGAAATCGGAAGTACTGAAAGGTCAAGGATTGAACCAAATCGAGATTTAACTGAATCTAGGTCAAAAGACAGAAAAAAATACGAATGCAAAAACTAATGACGTCACAGGACTCATCTAATGGTTATTACAATACATATATGAAACTAAATGAAAGATAGGTCAGAACGGACAAGATAGATTACTAACAATAATATGGAACTGAATAAAATGAAACTGAATACAGTAAAATACACCAGTTGTTCACAAAACTCGACACCTAACACGCAAGGTCAAATACTAGCAAATGCGAACAAACAACCCATCGGCATAATCATCAATGGGGTTCTTCGCCAAATGCGATTATTTAACGGCCCTACAGAACAATCAAAACTGACTTTGACGTTCGAAAAGCCATAAAAATCAGTTTTGATCCCCACCTACCGCCCACAAAAGTTACTTCACGACATAAATACATCTGGAAAAATAAAACATACAACAGTTAACAAATGACTTTTCAAAAGACACGTTGGTGATCGACATGGACTAACATCGCTTACTGTAAAACCAAGTACTTAGCTTTTAGAATCGATAGGTTTGCACAGTGCCTGCTTCGCCAACAGGATAAGGAGCTCATATGGTATGTTCATGACCGTTGAAATTAGTTTCTATTGTTGATAGAAGTGTTTCACCATATTATTTGAAGGTCGCTGACTTGCGCTGCCATTGAGCCAAGTTCAGCCTGTTGCTATGATGTGACGTCACCGGTGTACAAGTAGAAAAAATGTCCATTTCGCTTTCGCTTGACGGGAATTTTTTTTTTCATTTTAATGTGAATTAAAATTCCACAGCCACATCAGGCCACCAGTTGTTGCAGCTCGATTGTTCAGTTGTCGATTTCTTCTTAATTCTAGTTGAAGGTATAACAGTATATACCTTGCTTGATTATTATTATCCAATTGAGGGTCAACATAAACTGTCTCATTGATTAATACATGTCCAAGAAACCTCGGTTCCGTATGAACCTCATTACCATTAGTATTAATTTCTTATGAAAGAGAGTTCATCAGGCATAACAACAAGCAACAATGTAAGTTAAAGCAACCAACCGCAACATGATTAACGTGGGTAAGTCCTTTGGTTGAGTCCACAAGTCCAACATTTATTGACGATAACACATCACAAGTATTATTCATTACAAGCATACATCTGCAATTAAATACATTTGAATCCATATGATATTCTCAGTCCGTGTCCAGTAAATGAGTTAGTATAGGCAGAACAGCATAGCTATATGCACGCGCGGTTGGGGATTCCAACAGCCGACAGTGAGCGTATGAGTCTGACGAATATAATAATATGGACTGGTTAATAATCTTTCCTTGAAGTCGGTTATATACTAACCTTATTATCTTATTTCCTTCACATAACTTTGGACTGACCCCTGAGTCCTTACTTCAAAGTAATTATACATATATGCGGCAATACAATGCCCAACACTGGACGGATATAGGACGCGTCTTCACAGCTTGACGGTCAACGTAAAAAGGGTCTCGTATCTAAGTCACGGTGCGTGACCTATCAACGCTAACACGTCATAAATCGATCGTGTACATCGCGTTCAGTAATCCGTGAATTCTTAACATCACATTATATTAAATGCTGTGACCCTAGAAATAGCACACTGCCAACCATAGCAGACGACTTCAATAAAATACCGTAACAGTATTATGTACGTCCAGTTACAATTTATCTTTTTGTTTATATTTTTTAGTCTGTCTCTGAATGAAGCAAGAGGACCGAACAGGTCAACATCGAAGACCCGATAATAAATTAGAATTGTTACTGGTGCTGTTAGACCGCTGGCAGCTGGTTTATGATCAGTACGCAATCAGAAATGGAACAATCTCCACGGAATGCTATAACACACTTTCACAATGGCTCTAGAATCACGAGCTAGATTATCCGAAAATTTATGAGCGACTCGATACTGACTTTAAAAGGATGGAGTATTTATATAGAAATGGTGTTATTTCACTAAATGGTGCGATAATTCCCTCCTTCGGCCGTATCAGAGAAAATCACGAGTTCGACTCCCGAGGTAAAAGATTTTCCTGTTCGCTCGCTCGCAATGCCAAAAACGACATCACAGACCTGGCCATGCGAACAGGCCTTCTTTGATTATCTCCGCCTGCCATAGATCAAATAATTACGTCCCCTGGGATCACGGACATCAAACAGTTACACTGCAACATTTCTGCCCGTCTTTTCCCCTTCAAAGAACCCTATTATCTCTACGCGCGCTTCTGTCTGTCAAAAAATGAAGATAGGCAAAGCGCTCGCATGATAATTCAGCTAAGCGAATCATAACTCGCTGACTGTTATCCGGCCCGTCGCGGACTAGCTAATAGGTTTTTTTGTAAACACTCATTAGCGCAGGTAGGACCGGGAGAAACAAAATAGGCGTCGCTTCAAATTATGAGTTAGTCAAACAACTAAATTGCGTGGATGGCTTTAGCAAAACGTAGATGCTAATTAAGGAAGCAAACGTGGTCGGATCTCCGTGGCTATATTTACATCTATATGTGACAGCCGTCTACATTGATGGATCCAAAGGTGATAGTAGGCAACTAGGTGCAGGAGCAGTAATACAACAGTGGAGAATTAAGAAGAGCTACGGTGTAACTGAGGTGGCTTCGATTTTTACCGCAGAGATGGTAACAATTCTAAAAGGTTTGGAAATAATCGAAGATAACCCACCAGAAGCTGTTTCGATATTTACAGACTCACTATCATCACTACAAGCACTAAAACACCTAGGTAAATGTAGCCGGCCAGACATAAAGGAAGAATTCTTGCAATTAATACATCACTAAGGAACAGAGGATATAGTGTGAGGCTACTGTGGGTTCCAGCACACATAGGTATAGCTGGTAACGAGTTGGCAGACCATAACGCCAAGTGTGGAAGAACAAGTAAAAACAATATAAGAGCAGGACTGGGAAGGTCGGAGATCAAGAGCCAAGTGAAGCTAACTATAAACGAGGAATGGAAGACAACATGGAAGAACAGTAGAAAAGGCAGACACGCGTTCAAACTGCTGAAAGAACCAACAAGGACGTGCCAGGTCAGAGAAGAACTAAAGGTACCATCGAACAAAAAGCTGTGGCGTCTCCGTCTCGGTGCAGCGTACTTTATGACAGAGGAACCACACTGCCAAGAATGTCAGGAAGAAAATGACATAGAACACTACCTGATCCGCTGTAGACAATACGATCAACAGAGGCTAGAATTAAAAACCTACTTTAGAAATCACAATATAGACATTTGTTAACTTATTGTCTGGTCCGTCGCCTTTTGTGAAGGGTTTATGCAATGATTCTGGCCCGTTCAAGCCCCAAGTTGGAGTAATCCAACGAATGCCCTCTTATAAGTAATGGCTCTATATTTATATGTTTATAGGTATTTATCAAGAAAAACTGGCTCATACGTTTGCTTTCGTACATATAAACCGAATCAACTATTATTGTTTAGTGTAAAATAACATACAATAATTTTAATAGTCAATTAGTTCAACAAGTTAAAATACGGATTAAATGGGGTGAAAGTTATATTAAATTTTTCCCCATTGAGGTTTTGGTAGGGCATTTATAATGCCCGTATTTTTTGCTGTAGCCTGTTACACACAACTTAGCTCCAGATGAGTCCTGCAGCTGTGGTTGTCGTCACTTCTTTTTGGTGATGAGTACACTTCTCCACATAATTCGTCCACTGTATGCGGTTGGTGGTGATACTCTTCTCTCACACCAGTAGCGTAGGAACTTCAGTACTTAAGTCTGATATATTGTAACCACAAACCCAAAATTTTGGGAATACACCCTTCTCCTGGCACTGGACTCACACAGCCCTTTAGTTAGATGCTGTTCGAATCACTTAGGTTTGGAAATATGAGTTAATTCCTCTGACGGCTGGGGTTCTGTAAATTCCTGGCCTGGGGAAACTGTTGGTATAATTCCTCTTATGACTGGGTCTGGGAAATATGAGTTAATTCATCTGACGGCTGGTATTCTGTGAATCCTGCCTGGGAAACTTTTGTTAAAATTTCTCTCTGACTCCTTGTGATAAAATTCCCAAGTTTCCACTCTCGTATTAAAATTGCGGGTTTACTTGTAAATTCCAAAGTTGCCCAATACTCGATCTGGTACTTCTAGTAGTGGAATTGTAAGTCCTATCCTCTTTCCTCTGGCTTGTAGGAGGTGTTTAGTTGACGCTGCGATGCAGTCTGTCTGTGTGTGTCTGATTTTTACAGTATATCTCACACTCCTTAGTTTCAAATCCCAGCTGTGTTTCCTGCTGAATGTTCCAATCAATTCATTGTAGATTCTGGCGAACCAATCAATACTATCTAGCACTGTTTGAGTGGGGAAGTCTATCTTTATTCATCCCACGCGTATTTAAAATATTAATTTTAATATACACGCGTGGCCTCTTACAACAGTAATGTCGAATCGTTACATAAAACTACCGGCGCACCTCTGTCTATCACAATATTGTGACCCTATGTTTCTGGCGTAATGACTTCCGCCCAGATGTCTGCCCCGACAGATTATCTAATTATCCCCTTTATCTACATGCCTCCGCCAGACAGATGTCTGGTCTGACAGTGTTGTCTTTTTTCATCGGACGCATAAACAAGCTTGTGTCAACATTATCGACAGCTTTCCAATGGGGTCAAATGTTTGCCCGACACGTTTCCACAGGTGATCAGACGGATTATGCCATAAGCGGTTGACTGGTCTGACGACTGGGTATTGTTACGATAATACCTCAGTTCAGCTGGCGGAACGTAAATACGTCTGAGGAGTGGCAAACAAGATAAAGACAGCCCTATAGCAAATACTTCCATAGAGGAGTTGCATGTTATAGACTTCACCATGCTTTGTCCAGCATAAATTAAAATAGTGAAAATAAC
Source organism: Oreohelix idahoensis (assembly GCA_024509875.1). Classification (NCBI taxonomy): domain Eukaryota; kingdom Metazoa; phylum Mollusca; class Gastropoda; order Stylommatophora; family Oreohelicidae; genus Oreohelix; species Oreohelix idahoensis. The sequence goes on along the minus strand of JAMPIV010017682.1, from coordinate 311,847 downwards.
GAATGAAAAGGCATGATTTATGCCAAATAAAAGCGATGAGTGAGAAAATTGAAGAAAAGAAAGGATACTGCCGGAGGGCTGAAGGTATGAGAGATCACACACAAAAAACATGTTCAGGCGTTTTGTCACACTAATACAATTTAAAACCAAGTGCAAAGGACAATAGTTATCTATATACAATACAAAACTGAAAATAAAATGACAAATACTAATATAAATTAAAACCAGCAACTGCAAATGACAATAGTTATTTAAATTTAATACAAAATTAGTAAATAAAATGACACGAAATACCCCAATTATAACCAATTTTCAGGTTGAACAGGGTAGACCAAGATGGAGCGAGAAGAGGCAATAATGGTCAGCTGTTAAGTGCCCGCTCTCCACCCATCACCTTTTCAAAACAACAACAAATGGGCCCTATGTTTTGGTTATTTTTGTCATAGGTTTTGTGCGCTGTGTGTGTAGTGTCTTTTATACTTTTGCCCAGTAGTTTAGCCTCAGTTCCTTTCTTCGCAGTTCCAGTGGCATGATACCCAGCGCAACTTCTAACTACTGCTTCCACAGATGTTCCTTTTGATGCACCAGCTATGACTGACATTTTGATTCCATCTAAATAGCAAAAAACAATAGGAATGATCTTTAGAAAAGGACGGATAGTTAAAAATAGAATAATAGATATAAAAATAAATGAACAAACACGGCCAAAACGTGTAGGTTCCTAGGAATGATATTAGACAAACAACTTAACTGGAATAAACATATAGAAAAATTAGTAGAAAACAGCAGAGGACTGATAAATATTCTAAAATACATAAAAGGTAACGGATGGGGAGCCAGCAATAAGACAATGATAACCTTTCACAAATCATTCATAAGAGGTAAGCTGGACTATGCCAGCATAGTCTATGAATCAACAGCCCCCAGTAATAAAAAGAAATTAGACTTCATTCAAGTGTAGCGAAAGGTTTTTATGAGTGTAGTGTTAGTAGTGGAGCAGAAATCGTTTTCTGTCTTGAGAAGAGTGAAGTCCCAGTGTTGGAGAATGTGACGGTATTGCCTCCCCTGCTTTGCAGTAGTGGTCCAACAGTGGCCAAAACTCAAGAGAATCTAATATGGACTTCAAAGGTATCTACCTTCGCACAAGATCACTCTTGGCTGAGATGTAGATAGAAGGGTGATGACACTTCCATTACAAAGGGAGTCTTCACAAGATATTCAGAATAAGCGAGAACAATACTGCTTTGGCTGAATATGTTAACTCTGTAATTCTGCCGACGCTTTTGTGAAGGATTTAAGCACTTATTACTTTCAGCTCGTTTAAGCCCCCAACCCTGATTTACTCAGTGGAATTCTATTATTCTAGTATAGCTCTGTTTAGAGTGTGTGTAGTAATTTGATTGAGACAAACATGCAGTAACTTTAAAATGATTAAATCGAAGTTAAATGTGTAACATTACAAATAACAAAATTTAATAATCACTTCAGGTTTTAACAGTTGGAAAATAATTTGAATAGTTATGGATCAAGAAAAGTTATCATCATGGTCTTTAAGGATTGTGAAGTGTTACAAGAAGTTCAAAAGGCAGCATAGATTTGAACTTAGCTGCCAATACGGTTCTGCTCCTTCTTATGGGTCGGTTCTTTTCACTCTGCTCACGCTCGTCCCTGATCAAGGATGTCGGGGGTAGCTCGTTTCCCAGAAATGTCAAGGAAAGTCTACCACGTGGGTCCTTCGTCTTAAAGCTTAGGCCACGGTTCCCTTCTTGTTCCAGAGATAGTACTTTCTGCTAGTACCACCAATAACTATGGTAAAAGAATAGAACGAAACGCTCTTCTGAGTATGGCGTTTTCCACCCCATAGTTTTGGGTTCCTATCTTCCCATACTACCATCCCATTAACTCAGAATTTACCCTCGATGATAATTCAATTTAATCCCTCGGGATAACACTTTCTTTACATTTAAATAGAATAGATTTCATAGTTACTTTATATTTAAATGAAAAAGTTAATCATACAGATAGAGTCTGTTTACATTTATATCTTCACTGATTGAAAAGTATAAATTGAATACGTTTTCATTTATGTTTTACACTAATTGAAAAGTTTGAAACTTCCATTACTTTAAAATGAATAGTTTCACATAGACGTTTACTCTGGCTAAAGCTTGAAAACTTACATTAATTTTAAAGTGACTATGTTTATAGGGACATTTACACTACTTTGAAAATGTAAGTATTATACCTAAAAAATGATGTACATCATTTTTTTCATCTTTCCCTCCTTGCTCCATAGGAACCTGGAACTACTTTATGCTTTTAGTTCTCTTTACGAAACTATCAATAAAGCAATCAGAAGCCCGTGCAGTGGTGGTTCATGAATCATCATTCTATCCACTGAGGTTGCCAGCCTCAAATGACTTTGATATCCAATAGCGAGTTTCACATATTAAACTTCACATGGTAATATATACATATATATATATACATATATATATACATATATATATACATATATATATACATATATATATACATATATACATATATATATATATATATATACATATATATACATATATATATACATATATATACATATATATATATATATACATATATATATACATATATATATATATAAAACTAAAAGCATAAAGTAGTTCCAGGTTCCTATGGAGCAAGGAGGGAAAGATGAAAATATAAAATATGAAATGTAAATCACAACTTACGCCAATCCAGACTCATAGACATTTTGCTCAGATGAATAAAAGAGACTTGAATCGGCCTCTTTCGCGCGTCTGGGGGGTCGTTAATTTAATAAGTTCTCTCTCTGACTTCGTGTGTTGTCCTTCAGTGTCCTCAGTTCCGGTTTCCTTATTTAAAATGTTAGAGATTTCCTGGGCTAAATTGTAAGTTCTGATAAATACTCCAATAAAAGGTGTCCGGTATTTTAAGAAGGAATTCTGAATTCTAATTCTTCACTGTAGCAGTCTGGTGTTTTAACGAGCGATTTCTCAAGTGAAGTAGCTTGAGAAAATGGTCAGATTATATTCCTTGCCTTCCCACGTCTTCGTTTGTTATGAGCTATAAAAAAACTCCAATCATATTCAAACAGGCGGGTTATGGGGTAATTTCAAAATATTCCGACGTCGGATAATTTTGAACGTAAGGCAGAGGTCAACTCTTCTATATACGGCAATATGATGTCCGATGCCCTTGTGTACAAACTTACAGACAGATCGGGAAAGTCATACAACAGCGTGTTCAAAATGTAACCATCATTACTTTATTCAGAAAGTTATTGTCATAACAACTAGGACAGGAAACGCTTATGTCATAAGTTTCCGCCGGTACACGAGATCTTGTGCTAATCTTAGCCAAGCTGTGCCCCTCCCTTGCGACTGCGAGTAATTGTCTCAGGCAAATCTGGGTATCAGTAATTTATTATTTACATCATTGTTTTTTCTTCTGGTGAAATTGTGAATGGTGAATGATGAAATTCAATGAATAAAATATATTACAAAATTTTGAAATGATGACTTATATTCTATTTATCTAACTTCTTGGAATTTTCCAATTAAGTAAAAAAAAAGTTCATCAGCTGTTCTTTTAATACTTGTCTCTTGGCTATTCTAACAAACAACTGTTTATCATCATCACACTAATCACTGTCCTTGACTGTTCACACTGGTTGTAAGAATTTGGTTACATTTATTACTCATCTTGAAAGTCTTATGACTGTCTTCACTGGAATTTCACAGCTATATCAGTGTAGGTCTTTCACAGCTATATCAGTGTAGGTCTTCCTCTAGACCACCAACTACTGATGGGGACTAGGGCTGAAGTCCTCATGACAATAGCAGAAGCTCCTGTGTTGTTTCAGGTAGCACTTATTGATTTGGATTTTAGACCTCTAATTTATGATGACACATATGAACCTGATGACAATATTGGACATGTGGCTAGCCTTTGGTTATGAAGCCCACAAGATTATGTGTTCATGAAATGAGTGTGTTTCAGATGGTTGCATGTACATGAATGATACATGGATCAGTCTGATTAGCAATAGCGAGACAGGACAGGTGTCTGTCTGCAGAACATTTTTTTTGAAAATAATATAATACATGAATATAATTGATAAGCGTCTTTTCTTGGTCACCACGTTAATAAAGCTGGTATTGGTGTAAATGGTCAACTCTAAACCGGCACAGTGTTTGGGCATACAGGTCACCTTGTCCAAAAACGTAATGAGGCCCCGACAAGGATGTAATGTTGACTATGAGTGTTAATGTGAGTGTCAATACGCGAATGCATGGATTGTTCTGAAGAGTTGACTAGAAGATCAAACACTCACTCACACGTAGCTAGAAGTTAATGATGCAGACTACTGTGGTCGTTTCATACTGTTTAATTGGATGCACACACTTGGACAGTACGGGTATAGTTACAGGAAAACAGGTCGACATATATCATCATACTGTTGATCAATGGTCTACAATCTTAAGTAGTCATTCATGTTGAAGAACATCACAATGGAACGTCCGTAGACAAGCACTTATATTTCCACTGTTTATAAATATAATCATCAGGCCTTACTGACTGATCATGTCAGTTAATAAATAATGTTCAAGCATGACTCCTAGACAGAACCTCTTTTCTAGCGAAGATTCCTTTAGGTAAAGTTCAGCAAATATTTCTGGAGACAATGTTAACCCAACAGTATTGGGTTTTCTTTATAACTGTGATCTCTTAATCATCACCTGATAATAAGGGGCATCCCTGTTCTCTGATCGATGATCTACAAAAAATATAGAATCCAAAATGGCTTCTGGTTCCAGTGAGCATTGCTCACTATACAGATGCATAGTAAAGCTTCAATAAAGGCTTTGTTCATGAACACAAATGTTTCTACAAGAATCAGCATATTCTTTCATCATAACTGCTGCATACAATCATATTCAGTGCTGCTAGGTAACATGTCATCCCGACATATTGATATAGATAATCATCATGTAGACGTCTGCCCATCTAAGCCTAGCAAGGAAAAAGTTCAGCAAAAAAGTTCTTTTACCTGGGCATGGGAAATACACTAGCAGAACACATACGCCCTCTCCTGGCGTTACAGAATAAACACTGGGGAACTCATAGACTTAATAATCATATCAGAAACTATCTTCTTCCCCATAATAGATCACAGATATCAACAAACTTCGGACTGGTCTCCGACATGGCATTCACCAGGCTCCATCATCACGGAAGACCCTTTTTCGTATCCGCATGCGCAGAAACTGCCTGACCCCAAAGTTCAGTACAAGGAAAAATAGTCCCACTTAGACATACAAAGATATCTCGATATAAGACCGCTTCGTCTTAAATAGACAAGAAGTAAATATAGAATCGGACCATAAACATTCCTGCATAAACCTAAGCAAAAACAATCTGTTTCTGGCCCGACAAGGAACAGACCAACAAAATCTGGATTCATACGCCAAGTTCGATATTCAGGGGAGATAACCCATATAACAAAAGTATCAATCAATCATGGGTGATATATCTTTGGCCAGGAAAGCATCCTGATTTTCAAAACAAATACTTTCCCTCAGACAAATAAATATTATGATAACTACACACATTGCCACCAGTAATCTGTTGGTAACAGACTACCGCAACCCCCGGGAAAAAAATGACTTTTTTTTTCATCTGAGAGCAACATACAATAGGCTCACAACGCACGAATAATGCGCAGATGACAAATAACAGCAATTTATAATGTCAAATTAAGGTAAAGTCGAAGCATAGATCGACTTGTGAGAATATATCTCAACATCTCAGAGAAAGCATTTCTCTAAGTATAAATATTTACAGGGAGGTGCCACCAACGTATCCTACAATGCTTTCAATGACACAATGCATATAACAATTTCATATAACAATTTCATATTTAAGCACTCTAAGTACATGATTGACAAAGAAGAAAAATCATCAAAGAACAGCGGTGAATATATATCAATGAACGTAGTGATAGTAGTGATACAATCACTATATTACAAATTACAATGTGTATCTATCTTGATATAGAGAGGAACTATTATAGACTTAGATTGTTAAGAAGTCCAAGACCTAACAGTTAGGTGGAATCATGTGGGCATCTAGACAAAATGTCTGCCATCACATTATCTGATCCACGGATAGCTCGTACCAAGAAATGAAAAGGTTGGAGAGCAATTGCATATCGAGTAGACCTCGAGCTCTTCAAATTCTTACTCTGTATAGCCGTAAGAGCTTTCTGATAGGTTTCTACTATGAAATGTGCGCCTAGAAGGAATCTTTGTAGTTTGAGAATTGACCAAACCATAGCCAATAGTTCACGGTCTAAAACCGAGTAATTCCTTTCTGCAGCATTAAGTTTTCTGGAGATATACATTACAGGATGCAGAGTTCCAGAGTACTCTTGCATTAGTGCCGCTCCAATCCCAGTGGATCAAGCGTCACTCCGAAGAAAAAATGTCTTATCTTTAGTGGTAACACTAAAATAGGTGGTGTTGAAAACAATGTTTTAACCTTATCCAAAGAAGATTGGCATTCCTGGGACCAGTGGACCATATTAGGCGACCCTTTCTTTAGTAGTGTAGAAAGAGGTGCCATAATAGAGGATAGATTCGGAATGAATCTTCCATAAAATTGAATAAGACCTAAGAGACTTCGTACTTGCTTTTTAGTCTTAGGGATAGAGATGTTAAGTATCTTAGTGATATTATGGTCCTTTGTCTTTAGGAAACCATGACCGACTCGATGGCCTAGGAAAGAAATTTCGCTAAAACCAATGCAGGCTTTAGAGGGTTTTGCTGTCAGGTTATGCTCGCGTAGAGTAGACAGTAATTCAACTAACCCTGAATAGTGATCTTCCCAAGTATCGCTGAAAAGACAGATGTCGTCTAGGTACGCAATGACATCTGACCGATAAGATAGGATTCGACGCATCATGCGTACGAATGTAGCTGGTGCGTTCATAAGGCCGAAAGGCATGAAATTCCATTGAAAAAGGCCTCTAGGTGTAGAAAAAGCAGTAAAAGGTTTGGCGCGTTCAGATAAAGGAACTTGCCAATATCCTTTAGACAAATCAAGTTTAGTGAAAAAATAAGATTTAGAAAGCCTAGTAAGTAGGTCTTCTAGTAAAGGCATAGGTTCAGCATCGAACTTCGTAACTTGATTCAATTTGCGATAGTCAACGCAAAGACGTATGTTATTGTCTTTCTTTCGAACAATAATCATCGGCGAAGAATATGCAGAAGTGGATGGTTCAATTATTTTTAAATCTATCATCTCATCCAACTCCTTCTCAACCTGAGTTTGAAAATGTATAGAAATAGGATAAGGTCTGACTTTAATAGGAGTATGGTCAGTTAGAACAATGTCATGTTCAATGATATGAGTTTGTCCAGGGATGTCAGTGAGGACATCCTGAAATGTTTGTAACATAACCGAAACTTGTCGCTGTTCTCCTAGAGATAAATCAGGAGAAACAGTAACATTTTTCCATGATTCACTAGAATGAAGTGGATTCATTGGAAGCGGAAGATTTACATCCGAAAAACTTGTTTCCTCATCCTGTATTACGGACAGTGATGAGTAATGACCATGTTGGACTTGAGAATCGTCCGTTGCCTGGAAAATAGGCTGTAAATAATCAGGACGTTCATGGAATTCCGTAAGCATATTGATGTGGAAGGTTTTATGCTTTCCATCAATATCGACAATATAGTCAACATCGGACATTTTCGATATTATATCGTACAGACCTTTCCAAGAAATAAGAAGTCTGTTTTCCCTACAAGGTAGCAAAACAAATGCTTTGTCATCAGGACAAAGTTGTCGTAAGGTTCTTTTCTTATTGGCAAATTGCCTTGCTTTCTGTTTAGCAAATTCAGAAGAAGTAGTTGCCAATTTGCGATCTTTGATAATCTTTTTTCTTAGCGCGATGACATATTCGTAAGAGGATTTTGTGTCATCGGTAATATTATCAGCGGTTATTAGATCATGAAGCAAAGACATAGGGCCGCGCGGTCGCGCGCCAAAGACAAGTTCAAAGGGAGAAAATCCTGTATGTTCATTGGGGACCTCTCTGTAAGCGAAGAGGGCTGCAGGTAAAACCCTGTCCCAATCTTGAGGATGATCCTCCGTTATTTTCCCTAATACGTTTTTGAGTGTTCTATTTAGGCGTTCGACCATCCCATTAGACATTGGATGATAGATACTACTCAAAGATCTCTCTATCTGTAGAGTAGACATCACTTGAGACATGGTATCCGATATTAGTTGGGTGCCATGGTCTAATAATATCTCTCCGGGGAATCCCAGACGAGAAAATATGAGCCAGAGAGTATCTGCAATATCAGCAGTAGTAATGCTCTTCAGAGGAATAGCCTCTGGCTAACGTGTGCACATATCAACACATGTCAAGATAAACTGATGTCCTCTAGCAGATTTGATCTTAAATAGACCAATGATGTCTATCGCCATTTTCTGAAATGGTCGAATAGGAATGTCTGCAGCCTGAATAGGTGCAGCATGGCGTGGACCTTTGGATTTCACTTCTTAACATACCTTACAAGATCGACAATAAATCCGTATGTCCTTGTTCACAAAAGGACAAAAGAAAGCCGCAAGAACTCTAGACTTCGTACGGGAAAAACCCATATGTCCAGCACACTGAGAGTCGTGAGCGTGCTGCAAAATTTTAACTCTCAAATTCTTGGGTACAAGAATCTGAGAATGACTTGACTTAGTGGAGTCTTGAACCATACTTACAAGTACGCCATTCTTCATTGTAATCCAAGATTTACGATTTGTATCTTTATTCGCATCACCTTTTGTTGCAAGAGTGAAGAATTTCTTTAGAGTGGGGTCATCTTCTTGCTGTTTTATAAACGAGTCACGAGAAATTACCAAGGGATCATCTTGGTTTTGCACTTCATTATCTTCAGTAGATGAAGTTTAAGGCATATTAAGAGCTTGAGCTCTAGTGACTACAGCATTAGCAATTTGCATATTTTGTTTTTCCCAAACGGAAATCTGTTGCGGAGTGGATTCTTTGACTCCGTGAATACGATCGATGATAAGATCAGCGATCGGATTCGGCAGAAGACATGCGTGTACATCTCCAGTAAAGAAAGGAGTAGCAATCCTAATGATAGCAGTATAATATTTCTCTAATGTGCCGCCAAATGTTACACATTTGACTACTTTTCCTGTGGCACGAGAAGGATCTACGAGTGACTGCCTAACACCAATTGTGGTGCACCCAGAATCAAAAAGAACTGAGACTGGATTGTCGTTTACTAAACCTTTGTGTAAGACAAGAGAACCTCTTCCATCATGCGCTACTGACGCAGGAAGAGCGGGAAGAGGATGGCCACAACTTAAAGTGGACACCGTAGTTGGTTCAAATAATGTTTTGCATTGGGGGCACTGAGATGCTTTCCCAAAATCAAAAGCGGAACATGCCATATTATTAGCGTCATTATTATCTTTATTCTGTTTATAGGCTTCATGTGACTCTTGCTGTGCAGAGTTTGCCTGATAATGTGATTTATGTTTTTTGTGTTGTGATCTACCTCGATTATTATTGCCTCTATAATCATTATTGTATCCTCTATTGTAACCCCTATTTGGGTTTGAGTCATAGTTCTCATGGTTACCATTATCATATTCATTATAATGAGTATCTCTATACTTATGATCTTGTTGTCTCCATGACGGATAATTTGGATAGTTTCTATAATGACTTCCTCTGCGGAAATTCCTATAATTGTGACCACCCCTGTATCGAGGGCTGTCGGCTCGTCTCCAGTTCTTCGTAGAAGAACCCTGAAATGATTGGTTACCTTGGTTTTGATAACTATTATGGTTACCCTTTTTATCAAACCTGTTTTGTGGTCCCTGAAATTTGTGTAATTAGGGTTGTATGGTGTTGCTGAAGCAACTGGCATACCTTCCTTAACCTTAGCATGCATTGCTAAAAGCTACGTCCGGATGTGCAGTGACGTATTGGGTACAATATTCTTCCATTTTTTTAGTGTCTTGGGTTTACGCTCATGTATAAATTCAAGGAATGGTTTATTTACACATTACATAATCTTATCTCTGAGCAACAAATCCATAAGTGCTTCATATGTCTTTTCTGTTTTGGACAATTCAAACCAACGATTAAATGTAAGCCGTGTCCTTGCAATGAATTCTGCGAATTCTACTCCTGATTCAGGTACCATTTTCTTAAACAAAAGACGGTAACCTTCCTCTGTTAATTGATATTTTTTTAACAAGGCTGCTCTGATAACATCATAATTATTCTGATCAGCCTCTTCTATCAAGCTTAAACTAGTCAGAGTGTCACCTTTCAGTATCTCCGATAACTGATTAGCATATTGTGATCTATCCACATTATGATTTCGACAAGAACGTTCAAATCTATCTAGCCAAACTGTTATATCGTCACTGGATGGATTAAATGCTGGTAGCTTGATCTTGTAAATAAAAGGTTTAACATTACCACCAGATGACTGATTAACATTACTCATGTTTGTCAATTTCAATTTTTCTAACTCAAATGCTAACAGTTTTTCCTCATGTTCCCTTCTTGCCTTTCTCTCCTCGGCTTCAGCTTCTTTGTCTAATCTCTTTTGTTCAGCTTCAGCTTCTCTATCTAATCTCTTTTGTTCAGCTTCTCTATCTAATCTCTTTTGTTCAGCCTCAGCTTCTCTATCTAATCTCTTTTGTTCAGCTTCTCTGTCTAATCTCTTTTGTTCAGCCTCAGCTTCTCTATTTTGTTTTTCCATTTCCATTTGGAATCTCTTTTCTTCCACTTGCATCTGCAATTTTTTTTGTTCAAATTCTAATTCCAATCTTTTATCCTCACTTTTTTGTGCTTTTTCATATTGACTGGTAGCATACTCCTCCAACTTATCACCTGTCTTACCTAGGGATTTCCCTTGCTCAATGAAGTAATCTAAAGTCGACATAATGTATACTAATATGTGACTAGATACCTGAAATAGCAAAAATGAAATCTATCTCCAAATAAATGGAAACAAGTTCTTAATAGCTTGAATAACCAGCTCCCTTTATCCCAATCTCTGTGGGAAACAAGCCTTTAAATAAGGTCTTGTATAATCAACTGTGTACCTCTAATAATAGCAATTAATCATCAGTTGATTCTTTCTCATAAGTTCACTACACAGCTAGTAGTGTATGATCAAATATATTTTATATAGCATATGTCAACCAAGAACACACACACAAAGGACAATAAAGAAGGACAATACGAAAACATTCGCAGAAATCAAATAAGTTAAATAGAAAAACAGAAGAAAATAATCACAGAACCTGTGATGATAACTGCGCCGTAAGAAACAAAACAAATAACGTCACAGTGTATAAATATAAAGATGTATAGAACTGAATGACAGAAAAGATGAGACCTACAAATACAAACAAATCAAAACAAAACTAAAGAACAGCAAAATATTACAAAAACAACGATAAGCACAGTCGTCACAGCTAACAAAAAATAGCAACAGATGTTGCATGCAAATTTTCAATTAAGAAAATTGCCCCCTACAGACCACTAATATAAGCCCTATGTTACTTGGGAAATCTTATATTAGTCACCTCACCAACCGCCCACGACATAGACACACAAATAATATGCAAACATTTAAACATAAATACATAAGTATTATATAAATGGAATGTGTTCTAGCGAAGGTTCAGCTGTTATCTAATGGCACAGTTTCTAATGTAAAGAAAATAAACTGCCACTTTAATAAACACTAAATTTTAAACTAAACTATTACACTGTTCAACATATAGAGCAGTTCAAGAAGCTCCAACGTTGATGGTTCTCATAACTAACACACGTAGGACTTCTGACCTGTACTGCATTTTTTCCAAAAACGTTAATCGTATGCTTGTAACTCGCTGTGATGTCCAACGAAAAAATGTCAACAAGCGCTGACCTAGTTTCAGTATTCGCTTGATAGGTCACGTGAGGAACTGTTGACAAAGTGTAGACTCTCACTGCTGGTGTGTCGTATCAGGCGTCATGGAAACGATCTGGTATAAGTAGCTGACTTCCATGTGGTGTCTATTGTGCAGGTTAGACCCAGAAAGCTGGCCTACCACATTGATAAACCGTCTCTTTTTGGTCACCACGTTAATAAAGCTGGTATTGGTGTAAATGGTCAACTCTAAACCGGCACAGTGTTGGGCATACAGGTCACCTTGTCCAAAAACGTAATGAGGACCCGACAAGGATGTAAGGTTGACTATGAGTGTTAATGTGAGTGTCAATACGCGAATGCATGGATTAATCTGAAGAGTTGACTAGAAGATCAAAAACTCACTCACACGTAGCTAGAAGTTAATGATGCAGACTACTGTGGTCGTTTCATACTGTTTAATTGGACGCACACACTTGGACAGTACGGGTATAGTTACAGGAAAACAGGTCAACATATATCATCATACTGTTGATCAATGGTCTACAATCTTAAGTAGTCATTCATGTTGAAGAACATCACAATGGAACGTCGGTAGACAAGCACTTAGATTTCCACTGTTTATAAATATAATCATCAGGCCTTACTGACTGATCATGTCAGTTAATAAATAATGTTCAAGCATGACTCCTAGACAGAACCCCTTTTCTAGCGAAGATTCCTTTAGGTAAAGTTCAGCAAATATTTCTGGAGACAATGTTAACCCAACAGTATTGGGTTTTCTTTATAACTGTGATCTCTTAATTATCACCTGATAATAAGGGGCATCCCTGTTCTCTGATCGATGATCGACAAAAAATATAGAATCCAAAATGGCCTCTGGTTCCAGTGAGCATTGCTCACTATACAGATGCATAGTAAAGCTTCAACAAAAGCTTTGTTCATGAACACAAATGTTTCTACAAGAATCAGCATATTCTTTCATCATAACTGCTGCATACAATCATATTCAGTGCTGCTAGGTAACATGTCATCCCGACATATTGATATAGATAATCATCATGTAGACGTCTGCCCATCTAAGCCTAGCAAGGAAAAAGTTCAGCAAAAAAGTTCTTTTACCTGGGCAGGGAAATACACTAGCAGAACACATACGCCCTCTCCTGGCGTTACAGAATAAACACTGGGGAACTCATAGATGGGGAACCCACAATGAACAATTGGGTATAAAATGGACAAATGGAAAATTCCTGGGGGACCTGGATTTCGCAGATGATGTAGCATTCTTAAGTTCAACACCAAGACAATCCCAAGAAGCAATAAATAATTTGTGTCATCTCTCGGTTAAAATTGGTCTCCAAATAAATGCCTCTAAAACTAAAGCTATGAACTTTTCTAACGAGACCTTTGATATCATCTTGAACGGGGAAAAACTACAGAAAGTTGAAAGTTTCAATTATTTAGGCAGTAAAATGACTCAGGATGGTGACACAACAAGAGAAATCCATACTAGAATTGCTTTGGCAGCTAGCGCCTTTCAATAGATTATCTAACATTTGGAAATTACGATCATTGAATATACATACCAAGCTTCGTCTGTTTAATTCAAATGTTATCTCAGTGTTAACATACGGCTGTGAGAGTTGGAAAATAACAAAATCATTGGAGAAACAAGCTGAATACATTCGAGAACAAATGTCTTAGAAAACTCATGAACATCAGTTGGAAAGAATTCAAGACTAATCGACAAATAAGAGAAGACTCTAGGCAGAAATATGTCTCCGACTATATAAGGAAAAGACGATGGTCATATATCGGTCATGTCCTACGAATGCAAAACAACAGAATACCACTACAGGCGCTCACTTGGGTTCCTGAGGGTAAGCGGAAAAAAGGAAGACCAAAAGAAACACTCAGAAGAACAATAATAAGAGAAGGAAGAACGTTGGGCCTAAATAACGTGCAAGAGCTAAGAGGAGTGGCGTCACAACGAACAACCTGGAGAGCACTGGTTTCTGCCTTATGCGCCGTGTTTGGCGCTTAAAGAATTTATTATTATTATTATTATTATTAACTCATAGACTTAATAATCATATCAGAAACTATCTTCTTCCCCATAATAGATCACAGATATCAACAAACTTCGGACTGGTCTCCGCATGGCATTCACCAGGCTCCATCATCACGGAAGACCCTTTTTCGTATCCGCATGCGCAGAAACTGCCTGACCCCAAAGTTCAGTACAAGGAAAAATAGTCCCACTTAGGCATACAAAGATATCACGATATAAGACCGCTTCGTCTTAAATAGACAAGAAGTAAATATAGAATCGGACCATAAACATTCCTGCATAAACCTAAGCAAGAACAATCTGCTTCTGGCCCGACAAGGAACAGACCAACAAAATCTGGATTCATACGCCAAGTTCGATATTCAGGGGAGATAACCCATATAACAAAAATATCAATCAATCATGGGTGATATGTCTTTGGCCAGGAAAGCATCCTGATTTTCAAAACAAATACTTTCCCTCAGACAAATAAATATTATGATAACTACATACATTGCCACCAGTAATCTGTTGGTAACAATAATACATTTTATACATAAGTATGATGCTACCTTCGCCTTTCACATTATGGAGTGCCAAGTCTCTGTTTCCTATATAATATTGTAAATTTTCTACTCCACATGACAATCCTGATAATCACTGGTAGGCATCGAATTCCTTTTACAGATTCACAACTAAAGTTCAGTTCAGTCCTCTGATCTGATCCTGACACAATTCTATTAAAATAAAGCTGCAATAAAACAAATTAATTAATCATAAATCTACACACCCTCTGAGGACAAATATAAAGTCTAGAAAAGACTTGGTTTGGTGGGGATAACGCTGCCCGGCAACAGATGGTAAAGGTTTCAGCCTTGACTAGCTTCTCTCTATCCTCCTGTCCTTCTGACTTATGCTGTTATTTTGAAAAAAAATCTGCTGCTCCTTTTTTAAAGGCCGAGCGCGAGCGTATTGGAAGCCACGGCTTGATAGCTTAGTCTCAGCCAATATCTTTAACAGTTTCGAGTAAGAGTGTGTGAGCTGTGTTTCAAGCATCTTCTTCGTGCATCTTAACCTGGTTATCCATGACTTTTTTATTTATTTCCTTCCATTCCCCAGAATTTCTGCTATCTTTCTATCTGTAGTTTTTCATAATTGGTTCTGATTTCGATTTTACAACAATTTTAAAAGATGATCAGCACAGCAGCGTTCGTTATATTGACGCCTTCACTTGCACATTTCTCCAAAAGTAATCCTTCCATCCACTATTCCTTAGGCATGCACTGAGTTGGAGTTATCCTTCGAAAATGAAATAGCTTCCATCACTTTCGGTCAATGAATTAACTTATACGATACACAAATCCATCTTAGAATTTACACACTTCATCCTCCTAGTAAACGTGGTAACAAATATCGATCGGCAGCAGCGAGCTCGCGTCTGACTGGTATCTTCGTCTTCCAAGAAAATATCAAGGCATGCGACATAAAGATCAAATGCAAAAATAGCGTAATTAGCACTATGTCAGGAAGCAAATAGAGAAATAAAATAGCGTATTGATTTTGTATTTGTCTATAATATTTTAACATCTTAAAATATTATTACAATAGAGACAAAATTTTTTTTAAAACATGTTTAGACAATACTTATGTTATTTTAAAATATGTCTCTAGAAAGAAGTATAATGATACAAATGATTTTTAAAGAAATTTGTTTTCACTCTTAAATTATTGTAATGATAATATTGTCTCCCTTACTAGATTTGTGGGCATGTTATACGTAGTGTTACATGCGAGGAAAATATTAGTAGGGAAAAATTATTGGTGGCTGGATGGGGTTAAAAAGTAGTTAATTATCCCTAATAGTTCCTAAACTTCTGTTTACATTGGTAAAAATGGGTATTAGGGGTTGTCTACAAATTCCGTCTCGCCGGGGAGAAAGGGGAAGAGGGGGTCAACATTGTGTGACAAAGTCTGACAGTGTGTGAGGGTTATTTTAAATGTGACGTCACACATAAAATGCGAAAGATAATCGCTTCTTTCATAAACGATGTTGGATCGAAAACAGATTTTGCAACCTCTATCCTCATAGTCTACTTCTATCCGCAATAGTTAACAACTCTCTCGCGGACTACCTTTATTAATATTAATACAGTAATATTATAATCTTCAGTTTTTAAACCCTTAAATGTACAGGGTTACAAGGCTTCTCAAGATGCTGTTATAAAGGGGTGCGGAACCACTAAAAGATTAAGAAGCACTAGGGGCGTACTTAAAGTATCTGACACCCGGGGACGGATCCTACCATCAAGAAACACACTTTCAAGTATTTTATTAACAGTAAGTACTATCATAATAGTGCCCGATGGCACCCCAGTCCTGGCTGTCACCCGGGGCGGACCGCCCCCAACGCAAAACCTTTTGGTACACCACTGAGAAGCACTGATTGAAAGATCTGTAATCCAATCTCTTATGCGACCAAGCCTTGCAGTTCTCTGTGCTCGTCTCCGTGGTCAGTCGTATCCTTTGACAAGAGATAGAGTGGAAGCACTGAAGCTGTTAAATATAAACAAATATACATTTAGATTATGAAAACGATAACATTACATAGCCAATACTCATGTAAGCATTACATTAACTCAAATAGAGCTCTATGTAGTATGTGTATTTCTATGTTTAAATAAATCTGATATATGTGTGAGGTTGTGCATGGTGGAGGTTGGCAACCTCATCATGTAAAAGAAATGGTCACCCAAAGCACCACTGCAGGAGGAAGTGAATGATACTGTGTGCAGGCTTCCTGTAGGAGGGTCTGCAGCAGTGGTTGCTCCATGGTCCATAGGGAGTCAGAAGGAAAATAATGATAATGTTGATGACGATTAGGATGATGATGATGATAATGATGATGATAATGATGATGACGACGATAATGATGATGACGATGATGATGATGATGTTGACGATGTTGATGATGATGATGATGATGATGACGATGATGATGATGATGTTGACGATGTTGATGATGATGATGATGATGATGACGATAATGATGATGATGTTGACGATGATGATGATGATAATGATGATGATGATGATGATGATGATGATGATGATGATGATGATGATGATGATGATGATGATGATGATGATGATGATGATGATGATGATGATGATGATGATGATGACGGTGACGATAATGATGATGATGATGACGAAGACGATGACTATAATGATGATGGTGACGTCGTCTCCAACCAGTGAAGCCTATTCCGAAAAATTCCCTACATACGCTACGGGTAGAAGATAAGATGCATATCAAACTTTGCCCAGTTTAGTTCCGGGGTGGGGATGGGGGGGGGGGGGGGGGGGGGAGGGGGAGGGGGGGGGGGGGGGGGGGGGGGGGGGGGGGGGGGGGAAGAGAGAGGATCTTTTATTAGACTAAGAAAGAAGAGAGCTACTGAACTACTGGCGTAACTTCACTATAAGAGTCTTGTGGGCACACATTAACTCTTTGACTCCGCAATTATTTTCCACCCTGTGCCGTAATTTTAATTCGGGTGTCAAATGTGACCAACGCTCTGAGCCTTATTCCGGAGTCAAAAAGTTAAGTGCGTCTCTCCCTGTGTATTGGGCTCAATGACTATATGGAATACACAACAAATCTGAATGAAGAAAGTGTAAATACTTTCTTCTTCATCATCATGATTATCTGTTCCCATCAGCTCACCAAGGAGCATAGGCCTTAACCTAATGTGTCGCAGGTCCACCTTTCTTACGCCATACGCTCATTTTAATTTTTTTTATTTTTTTTTACATTTTTGTTATCGCTTACATTTAGTGCGTGCCGCCACCAGGTTTTGAACCCTGTAACTTTGCCCCGAGAGGAAAAAGCTCTAAACACCATGCCAACCGGACGCTCAACCCCACTGTACACACCGATGTGTATCAACTCTTGTCGAATTTTGTCTAACCACGGACAGACGTGGGGGAATAAAAGGATTGATAGAGAGATACGATGGTAGTTGTGATTTTTATAGCAACAGCAGTAGCAGATGGTGGTGGTGGTGTTGTAGCAGTAGTGGTATAAGAAAAATAACTGTAGAGATAGCGGCAGTACCAGGAGTAGTGGTGACAGTAGCATGAAATGGTATTAGTTAAAATAACAGTAGCAGTGAAGTTAGTAGCATTAGCGGCGGTAATTGTAACCGTAGAAGTAGAATTGGCAGTAGTAGCAGTAGTAAAAGTAACGCAGTAATAGAAATAGGAATAGTAGGAGTAGTAAAAGTAACTGTAGCAATACTAAAAGTAATAGTGACATTGGAATTAGCAGCTGTAGTCAAAGAAATAGTAATAATAAAATTAGGAGCAGTAGTAAAAAGTACAGCAGCAATAGAATTAGCAGAAGGAATGCAGCAGTAAACTTCAATAGCAACAAAAGTAGTCAAAGTAACAGTAGCAATAGAATTTGCATTAGTAAAAGTAATAGTAGCAATAGCACAATGGGCTGATCACCTGTTTGCCAGTCACTTTGATTACGGAAACAACAACAAATAAAGATTAATTTGTGGTTGCCCTAAAGACGCCACTAGGCGTGATGGGAAACAACGGCAAATAAAATCAATTTGTTGTTGCCCTTAAGACGCCACTAGGCGTGATTGGCCATTGTCTGCTTTGACGGTCGATGGCTAAGGATGGAAGAAGAATAGTAGCAATAGAAGTAGCAGTACGAATAGTAATAGTAGCAATAGAAGTAGCAGTAGTAAAAGAAATAGTATCAATAGACGTAGCAGTACGAATAGTAATAGTAGCAATAGAAGTAGCAGTAGTAAAAGAAATAGTATCAATAGACGTAGCAGTAGGAAAAGTAATAGTAGCAATAGAAGTAGCAGTAGTAAAAGAAATAGTATCAATAGACGTAGCAGTAGGAAAAGTAATAGTAGCAATAGAAGTAGCAGTAGTAAAAGAAATAGTATCAATAGACGTAGCAGTAGGAAAAGTAATAGTAGCAATAGAAGTAGCAGTAGTAGAAATATTAGTAGCAATAGAAGTAGCATTAGTAAAAGTAATTGTAACAGTAGTAAAAGTAATAGTAGCAATATAAATAGCTGTATCAAAACTAATAGTAGCAATAGAAGTAGATGTAGCAAAACTAAAAGTAACAATAGAAGTAGCAGTAGTTACAGTGATAGTAGCAATAGAATTAGCAGTAGTAAAAGTAATATTGGCAACAGAACTGGCAGTAGTAAAAGTAGCAGTAGTAATACAATTAGCAGTAGTGCCAATAATAAACGTAATAGTAACAATAGAATTAGTAGCAGTGGAAGTAGTACCAGTAATAGTAACAATAGAATGGAAGTAGTACCAGTAAAAGTATAGAAATAGTAGCAGTGAAAGTACCAGAAGCAATATAATTAGTAGCAGTGGAAGTAGTACCAGCAATAGTAACATGAGAATGGAAGTAGTACCAGTAAAAGCATAAAAATAGTAGCAGTGAAAGTACCAGAAGCAATATAATTAGTAGCAGTGGAAGTAGTACCAGTAACAGTAGCAATAGAATTAGTAGCAGTAGTATGGCATAACTCCAGCAAATTAATAAAAGTAAAACTTCTGAGAACGTGCATCTTTCCGGTAGCAACGTATGGATGTGAATCTTGGACCATTACTCAAACATTAAAGAAATAAATCGAATCTTTTGAAGCAAAGTGTTACAGAAAAATTCTCAGAATATCTTGGACCAAGAAGAAGAAAAATATAGACATCCTACACGACCTGAACATCGAGGAAAACTGGCTCATAGACAATATCATGTCCCGGAAACTGAAATACTTTGGCCACATTAAACGTCATAGTGGCTTGGAGAGAACAGTGATGGTGGGTATGGTACCTGGAAGGCGAGGCAGGGGCCGACCAAGACGACGGTGGACACAGGACATTGAACACACCTTGAACATGACAATGGAGGAGGCAGGAAGGCTGGCTAGAGATGTAGAATCTTTCAGGCGGGCTGTGATGAGTGCGACGTTCTGCTAAGGACATGCTACATGATGAGCAGTAGTATCAGTAACAGAAGTAAATAGATACCTGACTCTGTTCATGAGGTAGAGAAGGAAAAGGCAAGGAGGGAAGGAAATTGGTCACCCCCCACCTCATGAAGCTGAACCTAGTATGATGCATTCTCTAACATTTCACTCCCTTAAGGCAGTTTCTGCTATTGAACTACATTTTTAGATTTGTAAAGCGATTGGCAGAGTGGTTAGAGCCCTGGTCTCTCGCGACAAAGGTGCCGTGTTCGAATCACGGTACCGACACGCTCCAGTCTACCCAGCTGTAAATGGGTACCTGCCTTTGAGTTATTGAAGAAAAACTCCCGTACGGCAGTATCTGCTATTTGACTGCCTTTACCTTTTAAAGTGAGTCAAACTTTTTCTTTCCCAGACAAACTTCTTCAACTGGAAATACCGACTTTGTCTACCAATGCTGACAGGTTTTCCTTGGTTTTTCTTTTCCTTTTCTTTTTTTAACACAAAATTTCTCTCCTCATTCTACAGCTTATCTTCTTCGTTTCCTTTCATTGCCCGTTACCTCTCTTAACGTTCCTTTGTGTACTGTAGACCATCCGGGTCATATAAAAGACAGAAGCGTCCGTGGGTCTTTGTCTGAACTGACCACACAGGGAGTGTGTCCTCAGTCTGTAAACACGAGTCGCCTGACCCATTCATTGATTGAGCACGGTCCGGGTGTCAAGTGTTCCTTTTGACAAAATTGAGGGATAGTTAGGTTATGCGTCATTCCATCCCCAAATGAGACAGGTCTATCCTTCAATACTTTTATCCAGCAAACCTTTAAGTTTATTCATAGCCTGCTCGTTGTCTCTCTCCAATTCTTTATGTACATGCACTTCCCGATTTAATCCAGGAAGGTATTATCAGACCACAAGATCTTTTATATTTGGGCACGCGCCCTAACATAACCGACGGGCTCTATGTCAAAGCTGAACAGCGCACGCCTCGCCAAAACGAGGCAAAATGTTATTTTTTTTCAATGATTGCCGAGTTACGTAACTTTTCCCATAAGCCTAATTGTGTGTTGTATTAAATTTCCGAGTTAGAAGAATTTAGTGTTACGCCACTGACCTCAGTCGCGGTTTCTGAAGGTCCAAAGGTGGGTGAATCATATGTTAGCCTATTACCCAGAGACTTATGAAGAGAAGAAAAAAGCCGATTTTTGCTCATCTCTGGACAATTTTGTCAGAAAGATCGATACGTTTATAACTTCACCTCGCTATAACCTTCGTCATCGCCAGAGCATTCCATATCTCACCTACGGTCTTCTACATAGCAAAAGTCTTTCACCGCCTCAGCTGTCACCCAGAACTGAAATCCTTCTGTCAGCGAGCTTGTGACATATTTGAACTAATCGTATTATATAGTTTTCATGGTATGTCCCTAGCGGAACACAACGCAACCGTTAACTGAGGAAGGCACTCTTTAAAATATCTAAATTCAAGCGAGGACAAACAATTACGTCCCTTGAAAACTGGTAGTCTGTTCAAATGTTCTCTTTTTGACTATTAAAACGTGCTCAGACGCCAATTTACACATGTGTGTGCAGGAAGCAGTGATGTGCCGAATGATTCATTCATTGCTTTTGTTTTTCTTATTTGGCATTGTTATAGCCCTAGCGTTTGTTTTTATTAAAATTCTCAAGCTTCTGTCCTAAAGCATCTTCGTTGGCAGACTTTTCTGAGCTTTGATTTGTAATTTTTTTTTTTTTTTTTAACCTTCCAAGTGTCTTTTCATGTTGTTTTTTTATATTTCTCAAGGCAAAGTTACAGGTTTGGAAACTCGGTAGAATCCCTCTTCAGCGTACCCAGCTGCAAATAGACACTTGACTCTGCTCTTCAGATAAGGACGGCTAAGGCTCCGAAGTAGAGAATCGGTTACCCCACCTCTTAAAGCAAGAACTTAGTATAAAAAAAAATTACAATGAATTCACACACAAGAAAAATAACAAAGTAATATGCTATATAGAATGATTAACAAAATATACCCTAATAATAACCCATATGGGGTTGACCCGGGTATCTCGTGCACAAGACAAACATCAGTTTTTAAGTGCATGGTCCAAAAACCAAACCAGTTAAGGAATTCCCTAATCCCTAATGCATCACCCCTTCCCTACGGCAGATCTTAAATAAGACTACCTTATCCACACACACACACACACACACAGATATATATATATATATATATATATATATATATATATATATAGATATATATATATATATATATATATATATATATATATATATATATATATATATACTGTATGCATGTATGTGTGAATGAGTGTGTAGTTTACCCAGCTTAATTGTCAGCCGTCTGACTCCCCTATTTTATAAAATTTAGCTCAGGACACACCACTTTAGTACCTTCAACACAATTAACGAAATGCCTCCCGCTGTCATCACTTTCCAAGACAAACATCCGCTACCACAGAACAATGCCCAGGACTAACTCTGCTGGGATGTCAGTCCAATTCGATCAACACCAGTCGTGAAAAGAGCAGTTTCGGTAGCAGGCATGCCTTCTGTGATGAAGTCGAATTAACCACTGGACGTCGAGCGAGAGGATCTTTATATTTGGCGATCAAACGACCGTGGCTTGGTTATTAAATTAACATCATAAAAGCGACAGATGCACTTGACGAACTTGGGTCTGTAGACGAGAAACGAAGAAATGGGCGGCAGGACAATGCAACGGAATATGTTTACAAAAAAATGGTTCCCAAACTGAGGTTCGAGGATCCCTAAGTATCGCGATAGGTACCGAATAAGTCCGCAATGTACTGAATAGATATTTTACAAAATATAAAAAATAGCATTATATAAAATCAAGAAACAGCAACGATAAACGCAATCACCATATTATCAGCTCTCGTCCACATGATTAAAAAAAAAAAATACAGGAACAGACTTACGTGGAGCCAGACCTGTGACGTCTTTGAAACCAGGCATTTGGAAGCTTGCTGCTACGAAACAACATCTACCATTCCAATGAACTTTTAAATGTTTCAGTGTAATTGATAAAGAACTTTAAATAAGTAAATAAATGAATTATTACTAAGTCAAGTTTTAAATGTGCACTTCTTTTTGCTGTGTAATAAACGCTCCGGTCTATAATAAATGCACAATATACCTGTTACGTGTCGTTTATAATGTTAATGTTAATTTTTAATAACAGGATGGTTCCTGTGGTCAAGATGACGTCTAGGGTAGTAAATCTCTCCGACACCGCAACAAGCCAACATCACAATGGACGAAGTGGACGATATACATTTTTATTACAGACTGCATGTAGCTCCACGTACAATAGTTCAGGCCAACATATAATGGCAGATAATATGCAGTAAACGATATCCCGTAGGCAGTCAGTTCATGTCTGAAACGCTGTCCTTTAGTGCTCAATATGCTCTATATCTCTTGACACTCGACACTGAGCAATTATACTTCTTGTCAATACAGATAACTAGATACATCTCACCAAAGATCTTGATGTATTAGTGATAACATAACTCCATTATAAACACTTCAACAATGTCGTGTGAAATTCTAATCCACATATATAAATTAAAAAGTAAATGTAAAGCCTAACAAATAACTTCAATAAAAGGAAAGAATAATGGTAAAGAACAGTGCTGTCACAATGACTGCACTCGAAATCCCCCTTGTTTTCTACTTCGTCTGCAAATTGTAACGTTTCACGTTGATAGTAAAAGCCTACTGCAGCATACACGCTTTCTACGATAAAAAGTGTACTGCATTTCTAAGAAAAACCTTGAGATACGCAAGCTGACCTATATTTAATATTCCATTCATGTCATTTTATACACTAAGTTACCATAAACGAAAGACAGATGGAATTAGAATAGAGAGAAGGGAGGGCTGAAAGCAGGAACGCATACAACACTAAACACGCGTCTCGCTATACAATTAAAGTCATCACGCGTGTAAGGCCACAAGCACTAGCTTTTTTCAAATCGACAGTGATAAAAAACACTACCCATACGAGAGTTAGGTTTTAAAAAACTTACAAAACGCTTATTAGGAAACATGACATTCTACTGTTTTATGTCTGAAATCCTGACATTAGTATGACAGTACAGCAGACACCATAAAGTTTGGAAGTGAGGAGGTGGCAACAGCACGACTATCCTAAAAGAAAATGCATATTTTGAACGCAGCCCCTTAGCCCCATAAAATTTATATAGTTGGGTTCCTTAGGACTTGCTGACAAAGAATATGTTAAACTTTACGCAAATAGTCTAGGAATTAACAAATTATAGCCAAAGGAAATAGTGAGGGTGTCAGACAACCCCAAAATCAGAATCGCTCAGTGGCAGATTTTGACACCACCATTGTACGGGAAATAGGTCCCCATGTTAAACCCTATTTGATTGGAGCGCAGTAAATGTAAGGCTAAACACGATTAGTCGGGCTACAAATACTATCTTTTGTTGTTGGGGAAGACGGAAGGAAGGGTACTTTTTTTCAAACGCTTGTGTAAACATGGCTCGATTGGTTAGACCCGCCAATATAGTCAATTAGGAGCGTCAGGACAACACCACATTTTCAAATAAACTTTCTAAAGCAACAGTGCGTTGAGATTCAGCTTATATTTTTCTAAATAAAAGCCTGAGACAGTGGCAGGTCGGATTTTGTGCCTATTCATTGCCAGTCAACGTAATTCTGTATTATTTCCATGAATTGTGGTAAGCTTGAAATATTTGATATCTTTTTAATGAAAATTGAATGTAAATTGATAATTTATGTCTGTATATGTGTGTGGTTCAGTAGCGAACATGAGGCAAAGCCTATATAGTGCTCCAACCTGAACAGAAGGTGTCGGAGGAAAGTAAAACTACATGGAATTGCCAAACAGTACACTGACACCTATCTTATTGACTAGAAAGAAATAATGCTGGAATTGCAGAGGCGTAGTAACCATTAGGGAGGAGTATACTGATGTCAATTGTTTCAGATGAAGATAGCAATTGGCCTACCGCTCTGAACTCAGTGTTTGTTATGTATTGTGTTCAGTCTGGAATTAGATTATAAATTAGTTATGAAGTAGGAGGTACAACCTTCTTGTTTCAGGGGACTGTGGTCCTAAAGTTATTGAGCAGCACCTGGTCTGAGCTTTGCTGAATCTGGAGGCTGACAGCATACTCCTGGGTCCAGATAGCGACTAGTGAGGTGTCTCCAGAACACAGGGGAGCAATCGAGCAGAGGAGTCTTTTCCTGCCGCCATCACGAAAGTTAAGCCTCTGTGGCCAGTGGAGCTCAACATTATGTGTCCCCTCAAAAATTGACATTTTAGTAAAAAAGAGGGACAATACCTTGTTTAAATTGACAGGAACTGTGAACTTTTCCCCCATACTATTTCCCAGATAAACAAACACTTGAAGTCATGATGACAAATAATAACATAGCTTGAAAAAACAAAACCAGTATTACCTCATAGTACTACTACACAACTGACACACATAGGATAATATTAATAAAATATGTCACTACAAGGTTCATGTTTATAAATTATATATATATATAAATTGTGATTACAATTAATTGTGATTCCTGGTTCACTTTGTAGTTGAATCAGGATATATATATTAGTGAAAGTAATTAATAAATATATATATGAAACTTTACCAGTGACTCATTTAAGATAGTCTTATAGAGTGTTAAATGTGTGTGAGTGTCACAGTGTTGTCAAGTGTGGTGGAATAAATTAAATTGTTTATCTGTCTGTTGTTGTTGTGACTTACACTTCATCATATACATACCCTAGACATTTAACGTAGTCATCACAATATTCCAGAATAATTCTGACTGAGGTATAATGTGGTAGCAAGTAAGGTTATCTGTAAAACACTACACCTATTAGATACAGATACCTTCACAGCTGATCTCAGTCAGTACACTAAGTCCCTATAAATATTTATAACATCCCACTTTACCACAAACAATAAGGACCTCAAACACACACGTTCACTCGCCATGACACACAATCGTATAAGGCCCCGCACATCTGCTCCTCTAGTATCACGTGAGCCAGCCAAGCATATCGGTTTAACGTCACTCACCCGTCTTTATCAGTGACCCGTATAAAATAAACAAACAAAGAGCCCCATTGAGCAAACCATGTAATAGGCACAATCGTTATGAATTTTAATCATAACAATACCTAATGAAAAACTAATCCTGTAAATTTCATGTATTCTTATGGGGACCTCATATGTATAAGAATGGGTGTTAAGGGGCTGTTGCCTACAAAAGGTTGGAAACCATTGGGTTAGAAGTACAATAAATTTAAAAGGACTTAATTCAAAACCATTCATTCACTCATGTGTTACCGAGGCAAGACAGGCAAGCAAGAAAATGGTAACATTGTAATTTAAAAGAGGTTGTTATTGCTATTAGTTTTATCGTTGATGAGAATCTACATTACTGCCCTCCGGGCAAACCCCTAGGTGCTCAGTCTCCCTCAGCAAATGTCGAAGGGTATGGATGCTAACTGTTCCTGCAGGGCGCTAACTGTATACACCAGTGATTCTTAAACTATTTTAGTGTCATTCACCCTCGAGTTTATACGTATTAAAGTAAATTTGGGCAATATCCTACTACTCTGAAATTAGAAAACCATAAAGAGAAAAACAAAAGCATCACATTTCCAGTTCTACTGCCATTAAAAACCAATAAGAGCTTACTAACCACTTTAATGGCAATGCCTTTTTTAAGTATAGAAATAAAATATATTGTCATTCACCCTTTATGTTTCATTCACCCTTTATGTTTCATTCACCCTTTATGTTTCATTCACCCTTGGGTGAAGCATTTATCAGTTTAGGAGGCCTGGGTATTCACGCCAGATGCATCCTCTCTTACTTCCGTCCCTGCTAGTCTTGTGTTTGATGCCACATTCCAACAGTTTAGCCTTGTTGATTCATCAATTACAGTGTCGTTCTCTAACAGACGAACATCAATTTTTCTTAGTATCTCTCCCTTATCCATATTCAGGGCCCCCACTATGGGTGATTGTGACAGTATTGCCTCCCCTGCTTTACAGTAGTGGTCCAACAGTGGCCAAAACTCAAGAGTATCTAATATGGACTTCAAATGTATCTACTTTCGCACAAGATTACTCTTGGCAGAGATGTAGATCGAAGGGTGATGACACTTCTATAACAAAGAGAGTCTTCACAAGATATTCAGAATAAGCGAAAACAATACTGCTTTGGCTGAGTATGTTAACTGTAATTTTGCCGACGCTTTTGTGAAGGATTTAAGCACTTATTACTTTCAGCTCGTTTAAGCCCCCACCCCTGATTTACTCAGTGGAATTCTGATATTCTAGTAAAGTTCTGTTTAGAGTGTGTATTGTTAATTGACTGAGACAAACATGCAGTAACTTTAAAATGATTAAATCGAAGTTAATTGTGTAACATTACAAATAACAAAATTTAATAATCACTTCAGGTTTTAACAGTTGGAAAATAATTCGATAAGTTATGGATCAAGAAAAGTTATCATCATGGTCTTTAAGGATTGTGAAGTGTTACAAGAAGTTCAAATGGCAGCATAGATTTGAACTTAGCTGCCAATACGGTTCTGCTCCTTCTTATGGGTTGGTTCTTTTCACTCTGCTCACGCTCGTCCCTGATCAAGGTTGTCGGGGGTAGCTCGTTTCCCAGAAATGTCAAGGAGATTCTACCACGTGGGTCCTTCGTCTTAAAGCTTAGGCCGCTGTTCCCTTCTTGTTCCAGAGAAAGTACTTTCTGCTGGTACCACCAATAACTATGGTAAAAGAATAGAACGAAACGCTCTTCTGAGTATGGCGTTTTCCACCCCATAGTTATGGGTTCCTTTCTTCCCATACCACCATCCCAATTAGCTCAGACTTTTCTCTCGATGATAAAACTTTCTTTACATTTAAATAGAATAGCTTTCATAGCTACTTTATATTTAAATGAAAAGGTTAATAATACAGATAGCGTCTGTTTACATATACATCTCCACTGATTGAAAAGTGTTCACAATATAAATTGAATATGTTTTCATTTATGTTTGCACTGATTGAAAGGTTTGAAACTTCCCTTAACTTTAAAATGAATATTTTCCCATAGACATTTACACTGATTTAAAGCTTGAAAACTTACATTAATTTTAAAGTGACTATGTTTTATAGGGACACTGCTTTGAAAATGTAAGTATATTACTTAGAATGTACATCATTTCTTTAATCTTTCCCTCCCTGCTCCATAGGGAACCTGGAACTACTTTAAGCTTTTAGTTCTCTTTACGAAACTATCAATAAAGCAATCACCAGCCCGTGCAGTTGTGGTTCATGAATCATCATACTATACGCTGAGGTTGCCAGCCTCAAACGACTTTGACATCCACAAGCGAGTTTCAATTATTACAATTCACATGGTAATATATACACATATAAATATGTTAGTTCACACGTTAGTAATAAAATATGAAATGTAAATCACAACCTACGCAATCCAGACTCACAGACTTTTTGCTCAGATGAATAAAAGAGACTTGAATCGGCCTCTTACACGTGTCTAGGGCGTCGTTAATTTAATAACTTCCCTCTCTGACTTTGGGTGTGGTCCTTCAGTTTTCTCAGTCTCGGTTTCCTTATTTAAAATATTTGAGATTTCCTGGGCTATATTGTAAGTCCTGCTAATTATTTCAATAAAAGTTGTCCGGTGTGTTTAAGAAGGAATTTTTAACTCTAATTCTTCACTGTAGCAGCCTGGTGTCTTGGCGAGCGATTTCTCAAGTGAAATAGCTTGAGAAAATGGTCAGATTATATTCCCTGCCTTTCCACGCCTTTGTTTGTTATGAGCTATCAAAAATCTCCAATCATATTCAAACAGGTCGGGTTATGGGGTAATCTTAAAATATTCCGACATCGGATAATTTTGAACGTAAGGCACAGGTCAGCTCTCCCATATATGGTAATAAGATGTCCGATGCCATTGTGTACAAACTTACAGACAGATTGTTAAACTCATACAACAGCGTATTCAAAATGTAACCATGATTTCTTTACCAGAAAGTACTCTTGTCAAAACAAGTAAGACAGGAAACGCTTATGTCATAAGTTTCCGCCGGTACACGAGATCTTTTGCTAATCTTAGCCAAGCTGTGCCGTTCCGTTGCGACTGCGAGTATTATCTCAGGCAAATCTGGGTAGCGTCAAGCAAATGTGATTATTATCACCTA